>JABFPN010006658.1:0-11274 GCA_022817305.1 Leptoteleia sp. ZL-2020 | reverse complement strand
GTGAATAATATTCTCCCAATGCCATAGGATGGACGTACGTTGGCCGATTTTTAAATCTTGTCGTTTAAACAATTATAAATAAAAAGACACTGACTCCGTGAATATAGCACTGACATTTCACCTTAAGCGAATTTCTTGAACGCGTTTTCGAGATGATAAAAAAACGCGTTCAAGAAATTCACTTAAAACTGAGTTAAAAATTCTGATTTTGTAATTGAATTAAATTTTCCCATGCCTAAAGAATGTGCTAAAACTTTTGTTAAGCATTAAATCAACATTTTTAAAATAATATTTACAAAAACACTAACTCCGTCGCAGCAGGCTTACAGCATCACCTTAAACTTGTACGTAACTTGATGCACTTAGTCTGCTACCACGGAGTTAGAGTTTTTATTTTGTAATTATTATTCCGATAATGTTGATTTAATACTTGTCAATAGATTCATATCATTTTTCAAATATCCCTATCAGAACAAAAAGTTTTAAGAACGTTTTAAAAACGTACAAGGTTCTTAAAACGTTCTAGAAACGTTATTTAGTTTGTAAAACGTTTTAAAAACGTTCGAAACCTTCTGTTCTGATGGGGATGGGACAATTTAAAGTAATTACAAATTTGAAATTTTTAATTGTTTTTAAGTGAATTTATGGAATGCGATAAGATTTCCTTACAAAGGAATTTTAACAATGTCAAGAGTAATAATATTTACTTTTGTATCAAGTTGTGAATTACAAATAGCAGAAGAATGAAAATATTAAGATTGAATTAAATTATTTCAAATTGTTTCATAGAATAACATTAAATTGGTTTCATTTGGGAAACAATTTAGAATATTCATTTTAATTTAAACTTTTTACTGTGTGTTTATGCTTAACAACAGCACAACATAAATATATACTGCTTTTAATTCCTATCTTTTATTAAAGCTATTACAAAGGGAAAATGTATGTTACTTAATTTATATAAATTATTTTATTTATTTCGACTTTCAGTTTAAAATTTGTAATTCATGATGAAAAATTTGGCTTACATCAAAACGGCACTGCAAATACAAATGTCACGTTTTAAAATGATGTAATAACCTTATCGGAACAATTGTCAGCGACAAATTAATTTAGCACTAAAAGTTTGAGAAATTATTAGTAACATTTAAATATGAAGTCGCATATCGAAAAGAGGAAAGCGCATATTATAAATCAACGAAATAATTTGATCGAAATACTGTCCAATAACAAGGAACAAAAATTGCATTCTAGACAGCAACAAATTTTAAATATCGTAAAAAATACATCGTCCGATGGTACAAAAAAATTAAACCACCCAACTTCCAGATCAGTTTCTGTTTCGGTCAATGAAAAATCGTACACTTCAATTCACAATGAAAGAATTAAAGTTTGTAATTTATTAAACACAACAACATTATAATTTTAGATTACACAATCTCTGAAGAGTATGCTTTTACAGGCGGCTTCAAAAATAAAGCCAAAAGTGTTCGCAACAGCTGCAAAGTCGAGCAAAATTAATAATAATAATAATGTCATTCAAAAGAGTTCTTCAAGTTTGAATGAACCATTCAACTGGGAAGATAAGTATTACATTAATAGTATTTTCATCAAGAACTCAAGGCATTCAAATTCAAAGTTAGCAAAAATAAAACAAGTTCAAGCAAAGAATGAGATTGCTTCAAAAAGAAGAAACATTGATGAGTTAAATGAATCAAGGAAATTGGATGAAGATTTAACACCTGAATTCATTGAATCAGAGAAGTCTGAAAGTGTAGAAGATGTGGATAAATTGGAACAAGAGACAGAACAGTTAACTGCGCACAAAAAACTAAGTCAAAAGGATATTATCCGTCAGAAAATTCAGAAAGCGATTCAGGTAGAATTATTATATCCCTGTTAAAAAAATCTAGCTGGGATCCTACATAGGAATTTGGCACCGGAATTCCGCTCGTTTCCGAGTTAGTTATAGTTTCCTAGTTGGGGTCCTAGGTCGGAATTTAGGATTAAAGATCAACTAGATTGTTTTAATAGGGATGGATTTAATGGATCAAATTTGGAACAAGTCTGAATAAAATGTTATTCTCCTTTATTTCAGGATAGAAAAATTTTCTTGCTCCGTGCTGAAATACCTTATTTGGATAATGCTTTGAAAAAAAGGGGGTGGGTTAAGAAATATGAATCGACGAAAACTAGACACCTTGCATATGGTATTGCAGGAATAAGCTAAGTAACATATTTCAGCTGATGAGTATTGATTTAACACGTTTTTATTTTGGTTCAGGCAATTTTATGAACTTGGAAATATCTACGTCGCTAGGTGACATTTTTAACCCAGATAATTCTTTAAATGAAAATGCATTTACTTACAATGAATTAAAACATGTTCCTCCAAACTTCATTTGGGATAGTAGGAATGATTTTATTCATTGGAAAGGAAACATAAAAGCTGATACTTACCTTAATCGACATGAAAAATCATTCGTTTACACTTCCAAGGTTTTAATTCATTAAAGTTTTGATTAACACATAAACTAATATTCATGTGAAAACAAAATGCTTGTGCTTACAATAATCTTTTATATATAACATTTCGTTTTCATATATAATTATTTCTTATTTTAAAATAACTTAACATTTCAATGACTTTCAAAATGAATGTTAGTTAGGACTGGCGACCTTTTTGGAGAAAGCCTATTGGTTCTTTGAAGAGAATATTTCAGATGTTTTTTATCCAAGGTGTTACAATATAAGCGAAGATAAAGATTCTTTTATTGAAGATTATAGAAAAACGGCAGTTGTAAGTTTTGTTAGATGGTTCGTAAACTTGGTGAAACAAAATTCTAGCTCACTGGGCAAAACTGTTTGCCATGAACTAATAAAACCATTAGAATTCGCTGTTGAGAGATGCGAAGAAATTGTAGCAGTGGCTTTTGATAAATATTTAGATAGCGAAATGAAGCATGTTTCTCCTAAAGAATGGGATGAATTCATTGACATCTACATAAAATATGTTCATGTAGATGAAATTAAAGATTATTTAAGGACAAAAAAAGATGAGGACCCAGATAGTTTAGAAATTATGGTATTTATTTAGAAAATTTGGCATATGAAAATTAATATCAACATTATTACAATCTATATATATATATATATATGTATATGTATTTTACTTTACAGGACATTTATAATAGAGCATATTTTATCCTGGATCAAATAAAATGCTTTGATCAGCAATACGAATTAAATGGCATTAGAAATATCTGGATTTTGAAACCAAACATGTCATGTTGTGGATATGGAATAATGATGACTCATAAATTGAATAATATCTTAGCCAAGGTAGAAGTAGCGCCAAAAAATTACTATGTTGTCCAAAAATATATCGGTAAATTAAGATTAATAAAAACTTACTTTAATTATTGAAACTCAACTAAAAATGTATTAATTATAATTTAATTACTCAACTTTTTTTAGAAAAGCCTTTGTTAATAATGAATACAAAATTCGATGTAAGACACTGGTTTCTTGTATCAAAAAGTTATCCTCTTACAATCTGGGTATACAGGTATTGTTTACGTTAAATATTTAACTTTTTATAATAAAATAAACTTTCGTCTAATAGAACTTAATATCCTTTAGAGAATCACTGTTACGATTTAGTTCAAGACCATTCACATTTAATAATTATCATGAAATTATACACATTTGCAATACTGCCGTTCAAAGGAAATATTCTGATCAAAGAAACCTCGTTAGAACAATGAATTGGGATTGCAGAATGTTAAATGATCATTTGAAGTTAGTAAAATCAGTAAATAAATATTTTTCAAACTATAAAAAAAAATAACATTTATCGAAGCATATTTAATTTTAATTTTCTTTGACAATATATTATCGATGCATTAATTACTATGTTACGAAAATGGTTTTTTTTAATCAAGCCTAAAATTGTAAATGAGCCAACACATTTTCAGAACAATTTTTCCGCAATATGTGTGTGAACCTTGGTATGATGTAATTTATCCCAAAATGTGCCAAGCAATTATAGCTGCAATGTTAGCTGCACAAGATTGCATAGATAATCGAGAGAATAGTTTTGAGTTGTATGGAGCGGATTTTGTAATAATGGATGATTTATCGGTATGGCTCATTGAAATAAACACAAATCCTCGAATGCACCCTCCAAGCTCCCAAATTACAGAAAGACTTTATCCCGAAGTATTAGAAAGCTTGTTAAAAGGTTTCCTATTATTTATTATTATTTTCTTTTTCTCCTAAATTATGTTATAATTAAAAAAAATATATAAGAATTTAGAACATAATTTTGTAATATGTAACTCGTTAATTCTAAAATAAAAGCGATTTGCATTTCAGTTATTTTGGACTATCCAGAAAACAAAAATCCAAACACGGGAAATTTCGTTTTAGTTTATCAACAAAAAAAGGAAATGTCTTTGGATTTAGAGAATAATGCTGAATTATGCATAAAAGGACGGAAGGTGTCGAAAGATGAAATTTTACTAATTGATGCAAAATTGTATGAAGTATTAGGGGAGCAGTAAATTTTTTTTCTTAAAGTAATAATTAAACTCAATGTTAACAAATTTCATTTATTTGGTAAATAACATATTTATGAAGATACAATCAGCAGGTCTTGACAAATTCTGCCAAATGCGGCGTACAATTTTAGTTTCTCCGACTCTTTTTCACGTGACATCACTAAAGAAATCGAGCGGTTGAATAATAATTATACAGAGAAATAAGTTTTGAATAAAAAATATTATACTTTACAATAACGTTGACTTAAAGAGAAGATACTAATAACATTAATAACTGTATTGTTTTAAATTATTTTATAGATTTTTAATTGTGAAACTCAATTCACCTTATATCAATGCAATTATAAAGTGTAATGTTATCAGGAACTTGCTTCTGCACGAAAAATAAGAGAGAAAAAGAAAATACAAGTAACTGCAAATCCATGAAATGATATAATTATCTAAAATGAATTCACACGTGCTTCAAAGTTATTAAAAACATTTCTTTATTGATTCCACATCTGTGTAACTATAAATCTGTTCTAAAAATGAATGATTGAGTGAATGAATGAGCTAATTAATGGTTGCTTCTCATATTAATTATAGTAAATTAAAATTTGATTCCCAGAAAAAAACACGCTGAATCCATTTCCTGTACGTAATCGTAAAAAGTTTTGTAGAACTTTATACAATCGAAGTATAAAACATTTTATCATTATCGAATGCTAAATTCAAACGAGCCCTACTCTAATGACCCGGCTCCGAATTAAGCCATCGAATCAGTCTTTCAGTTATGAAATGTTCGCCGCAAGTTCGGAGCTAAGTCAAAATTATGGTCAAGTACTCTTGATACAATTATCGTCGTTTATTTTGATGCCACAGAAAGTGATAAAATGAACCGGCAAGAGCACTTGAATATCACAAATTACATCTAAACCGAATCAACAAACTCACGTCACGGGTTTCAACGTAAAACACAGCTTCGGCCTCGAGTTATTCTTCCCGAGGATCTTCTTTTGTTCTTCTTTAATGCGTTTTTCCTGCTCTTTATGCATCTTCTGTCGTTCTTCTGCCATTTTACGTTGTTCTTCAACCATGGCTAGCCTTTCTTCAGCCTAATTAACAAAAAATCATTTCAACTTTTTATCCCGCATTTTGCGGTAATAGTAATAATTCTATAGGTGTAGAATATAGGGTGTCAAAGTAATAATTAATTTTTCAATGCGCAAAATTAACGCTGTAACTGTCTTTATGCTAACATCCTTTTATTCAGTTAGACAAAAATAATTTTTCACTTCATATCGTTTAGTCAATTTTGGTATATTTCATAATGAACTCACTAATTTCTTTTGTGCTTCCTCAATTCTTCTGTTGTTTTCCTCCATGATCCGCTCGAGTTCCTCACGCTTTTTCCGCTCTTCCTCCTACAACGACAATTACATATGTTAACAAAAAACTTTGAAAAGACTATGTCTCACGGACTCTGGTCATTACACCGTATCTTTCAATAAGAATTAATTCCCATCCAAAAATCAGCTGCTATAGAATCACACATCCTAAGAACCTTTGTTCGGCTTTGTTCTCTTCGCTCGACGAACTTTTCCTCGACGTATCATTTATTGTACCATTCTTTTCTTTTTCTTTTCATCTCAACTACTGATGACGAGAAAAAAGAAATTTACATGCAAAAAGCGATTCAGTCGCTCATATATTACTTTTACGTAGGAAAAGTAAATCAGAGAACGAAATTAGACAGATAGATCAACTTAATGGTTCGATGAACTGGCACATCCGATTAATTATGATTACCAGTATGCCTGCTGTCTCCTTTTACATGTAAAGTGTATCATATAACAACAACAATAATAATGATAATATTGGTATTATAATGAATTATGAATAGATAAATTGGATAATACCTGAATGCGAAAGTTCACACCAGCACGTAGGGGATGTCTTCTTCATCGAGACAACAATGAGTGACTCAGCACTGAGATAAAAACCGGCGTCTTCTGTTGGTTGTTTGGTTAGGAAGGTGACCTATGTTTATCTAGGTCGTGCTTTCTTGCTACGGGTATACTAGTTTTGCCCGCAATTTGGCATATCTGTGTTATTTTATTTCTTTGACTTTACTTTTTTTTCATTTTTCTTTATAACTTTGTTTTGTTAACTTACACCCATACTCACTCACACTCGCACTCACTCACTCACTCACCCACCCACTCACTCTCACTCATTCACTCATTCACTCACCCACTCACTCATTCACTCACTCACTCACTCATTCACTTACTCACTCACTCACTCTCTCTCATACACACATATACACACACACGCACACATTAAAGCAGCAAAAGAAAGAAAATATTAGTCTAATAAATATATACTTTTATTCAATTGCAAAATTACCTGTTATTTTATTTTAATAAGTTATTGAGTATCTAAGTTGATTATCTTCTAATATCAACAAGAAAAAGAAGTACAACTGTCCCATATGTTCCAATATAAAATAAGCTTTATTAAGTCAGCCTAAATGAACATTTGAGGATAACTGATAGGCTCATTCCACAGAATCAATGTCCACAACTTGTGTCCGTTCGCGTCTTACACTTCTGGTAGTACACACATTATGTCAACGTACAAAGATTGTTCAAGAACAGTCTTTGCGATGTCGATCAGTTGACATATTATTTATAAACATATACGTATGTATGCATATAATATTTATAAAAAGTAAATAAATAAATAAATAAATAAATAAACAAATAAATGAAAAAAATGAAGAAAAAAGTATAGTAGAGGTATAATAAGACTTGTTTCAACAAACAGTCATTACATGCTCTTTGTTTCCCAGTTCTCGCGACCGATTATAGGAAACGTCGTATTCACTGTTCAAATGTGAATCGCGCGCTTTTGATCGCGATGCTTTATTCCCAAACGCTGCGACTCTTCGACTGTTCCTTTTTTTTTCTTTTATTTTAAATTATTGAATAATATATATATATATATATATATACATATATATATATATATATATATATCTATTGTTATATATATACATATATATATAAATTTTTTTTTGACAGTTTACAAGAGTAATAGCGTTTAGGTTAACATAGGCCAATGTTTCTTTGGATTGGTCTTACCTCTCTACGTTTCTCCTCTTCGCGTAACTTTGCCTGCCTCCATTCCATTTCCTCCATCATTTGTCGTTCCATGGCTCTTTTAGCCTCTTCGACTCGCCTCTGTACCTCAGCCTCAATCTCCTCCTTCCGCTTTTCAAGTTCCTCTTCAACACGTTTTTGAACAAGCTCCTCGATACGCTTAGCAGCTTCTTCCTCTACCATCTTCTGCTCTACCTCTCGCTGTCGCCTGTAGGCAGACAGGTACCGGGTGTTCTCTTCTGATTTTCTTTATTTTTATAATTAATTTTTATTATTTTATTTCATCATCGATATTTTTGTTACTTATTTTAAACTGACTTACAGAATATTATGGATTTCTAGTAAAAATCTGTTTCATTTTCACTGAATCTAATAGCTTTGTTATTGAAGTGAAAATATATCGATTTTCTTGATAAATATTGAAAATAAGCAAAAAGAATTAATTTAAGATAATTTATTCAAATTTAATAAATCATATTATATTATTACTTTGTTTTAATTTAATTTTTGCATTCTTACGTATTTTCTTTATTTGATAACAAGATGCATTTTATGCATTGGTCTGTGGTTTTCACTTATTTTCAACATTGAGAATTTCATACACCTGGTTTATCGCTTAAAATGGTCTATTATTAATTTAAATTTTGTCTTTTAGATTTTATGAATTTATGTATGCGTTGAACATTTACTACTAAATTAAATAAACTTTTAAATAAAATAACATACATTCCACTTCAATAAATCTAACCAATCATCCTAAGAAATATCTTCTTTCATAAATATCCACACTACCAGGCTTAGTGCTCCAAAATTAATGGGAAAATATTACAATCAGTTACATAAAAGTACACGTATGAAAAAGTTAAAGAATTATTTAATTTTAAATGAAAGACATGTCACATTACAAAAGTGAAAAAATTAAATAAACATTATATTAAAAATAAATTTAAAACTTTTATAACTGAATTAAAAAAAATATATATTTTTTCTACAAAATTCAATTGATAAAATAAGAACCATTAATATGAAAAATAAAAAAAAATAAAAAACTCAAAAAGCAGCAACAAAATACTTGCTCATAATCTTACCCAAATAAAGTTGTTCCGAGGATTTTGTTTGTTAAATCTTTCTTTTTCCTGATAAAACAATCACAAAAACAACCGTACAGACTTATATTTCATCAATTATGTTTAGGAGGTTTACGATTATATACACTATTTTTTATGCTTTTATTTTATTGAAATAGTTTATATGATATAAAATACGCAAACCACCTTAAAAGAATTATGATTCTTTCATAAATCTCAACATGATCTCCAATATATTTACTTTGATAACTTAGTAATTAACTTTGTAATTATATTATGTAAAATTATATTTTAAAGAAAATTATCTTGTATTTTCTTAATTTATTACAAAATTAAAATATAATATTACATTTAACAGAAAAGAAAGTTCAAATTGTTACTCATGTAAATTCAACATATTATTTCAAATATAAAAATGTTTAATTGTATTTTTTATATATAATTAAAATTTATATTTTTTGAAATCACATCAAGATTTTTTTGATAAAACAAAATCATCATTCCCTTAATTTTATGTTGGGCATGAAAGATAGTCAGAATATGGAATTAATGTCAATGTATTATTGGACATATAATTACCTTTGTCGTTCCATTTCCGCAAGTCTTTCCACTTCATCCATTTTTCGGTCTCTTTCTCGTTCTCTGTAAGAACGTTTCTTGTGACTGACAATATGAACATCATCCGAAATGTCTGAACCAGAGCTCGATGATTGTGAATGAGATCGCTTTCTAGAATAATAACTTTAATTGAATTATAAGTACTGGTTTATAATGGCTTTACAATATAATATATTTAAAAAATTGTTTTTAAAAATTTCACAATACATACTATTAACTACTCAATCTTCATTTTTTAGAATAACTAAATGATTAATTAGTTATTCTTTTTTATAATATTTATATTGTTGTATAAACTATGTTACTTCAGTGTATTGACAGCTTGGTATTTGTTGCTCTTTTTTCTACATGAACAAATGTAATCTATTTAAATAGCATATTTAAGAAATTTGAATAACTGACTCTGAAGATACAGCTGCAGTAAATTTTTGCAGTAAACGCAGACATTGAACAAGAACTATAAAGAATCATCCGTTCATGTGCTAATGGATTAAGTAAAGTAGCCATTACTAACATTATTTCTAGGCACTTTGAAGACTACCTTGTAAACAATACATGTTTTTTGCTCAAGAATAAATAAATATATTTATATATATTATATTTATTATTTTTGTTGTGTAACTATAGAACAAGACCTAATTAATAATAATTTGTAGACTAAAATAGCTATTTATGCACATAGGGAGGGAAATGACCTTTTCTTCCCCGAGTGACAAAAATGATTAAAGGCTTATTATAATGACAAAATGTAACATTTTTCCTTTTCATTTTTTATCCGTTCTAAATTTTAATTTTATTTTACTCAAAATATTTCTAGAGAACTTGATTTGAAAATACTGACCATCATTATAACTTTTTCTTTATTTAGAATGATTATTATAACTGAAAAATTATTCATTAGATTAATAATTGATATAAAAATAAAATGAATGTTATTGAAATATGGTATGGTTATAACAATAATAATAGGGATAAAAATGGCGCTGTTTTAGAGTAAAATGCAGAATAATAAAAAAATAAACAATTAATTACATGTAGATTAAAAATAAAAGAAAATAAAAGACAATTTGATCGATGTCGTTACTAAAATAATAGAGAATTATAAATCCTTACCTTGCTTTTGAACTGCGTTCCTTTAATTTATCGGAATATTTACTACTTGACCGTTTCTCGCGTGACTTGGAGCGTTTGTGAGAATGTTTGCTTTTATGACGTCGTCTACTGGGAGATTTGCTTCGCGATCTTGATCTGCCCATTGTGTCGCAATTGAAGAAGTTTTAAAATAATTCAGTGACTCTTACTAATCGTTACAGGAATAAGTTTATTCATCAAAAATCAATCGTGGCTTCACGTTCTACGAAATGCGTAAAACACTCGTTTGAGAAATCTCTGTTCGTTAAATGTGTTAGATAAGAAGTCTCCTGTTGAAATGATAATTCAAAAAATTATTTGCAGCGCCCTCAGTCTCGAGTGGTCTGTTCTGAAAATACAAATTCTCATTGGATGCTTATTAGCGTTTTTCCTTGGTCGGTTCTGTCAGGTTCTGTAGTTCCGGAACCTACTCCAGAACTAGCTGAATTATATGTACCGAATGTACACTGTACACTTATTTCATTCAGAGTGCACATTCTATATACATTTTATATACTTGGGTGTATTTCTCTTTGTATGATAAATAGATTTATCTATTTATTTATTATTTTATTCATAAAAAAGGAAATGCATTTTACAACTGGAAAAAAAACAAAAATATTCCGTACGCGATTGAGCTGAAGAGACCTTTAATTTAATCAGTACTGTATTTTCAATTTTAATAAAAAAATCATATTAAGGTGAAATGTCAGTGCTATATTCACGGAATCA
>JABFPN010006657.1:0-11275 GCA_022817305.1 Leptoteleia sp. ZL-2020 | reverse complement strand
TTCGAATTATATGTTTTAATTTTAATTTTTCAACTTCCTTATAATATTCTTCGGATTAACCGGCTAATCGATTATCCGGCCAAGGGGGTGGTCCCGTACTGAACGGTTAAGAGGAAGTCTACTGTATTATAAACAGTTCTAATGGCTCAAGTATAAGATATTTTTAAATTCTCTACATATTAAATACAAATTATTCCTTAAAATTGAATACAGAGATACAAGATTTTCTTAATATTCTTAAAGCAGTAAATAAGGTTTTTTAAAAGTATATCTGTTTTTGATTATAAAACTAATTAGTGATTTATGTATAAATTAACACAATAAATTAAGTAGATGATTTGTGCAATTAAAAAAAAATATAAATAATTGAATCAATTTTAAGAGATAGAGCCTGCTCCCCCTTCCCCCTCGCCCCCTCTTTACACCTTTGAAAGCAGTTATTCCTTGATCAATATGAAATTTGGTCATTTGATTGGAGGGCTCTTAGAAAAAAAAAGAGTACCATGTCATAAGATTTCTATTACTTAAATAATTGTGCATTATTCTTACACATAATATATTACACTATGATTTTCTATGCAAAGATAAAAAAAGGTTCTTTTTGGAATAAGATTCTTCATAGCTATAAGTAATGGAAATTTAGTGTATAAATTTAATTCTAGATAAAATCAGAGATATTTGTAATTAACAATAAGTTTTTCAGAGTCCATATTTTGCGAGTATGTTTTCTGGATCATGGCGAGAAACAAATCAAGAATTAATTCACGTTGAAATTGTGGATCCAAATATTACATTAAGATGTAAGTATATATTTAAAATATTTCCGTGTTCTTGCATTTTATATAATATACTCTCAACTTTTCCAAATTATGCAAAATTACTAAAATATTCTTTTCATAAACTCGTGTAGAATTTTGAATTAATGTGTAAAACTACATCATATTTTAAGACTGAAATTAGTTTATGCATTGAGAAGTATCACTAATTATTATGTTTTATACTCATTTGAGAATATGTTGAAGAAATACATATTTTTTTATAAATAATATTAAAATTTGAAACTTATCTAGTAGTTTTTAATACAAAAATACTAAAAATTGCATATATTTTTGGATCTTCCTTGTTGATACTTTTCAGGGTGAGAAAGAGACAAAAAAATTAAGTATTCTCTTGATGAGAACATGCACAGTGTGTCCAACTTTGTAACATGTATATTGGTAAAAATTGTTCAAACATTGATAAATAGCAAGGCTCTTATATTTATTATTGTGTCGAGATTAAAGAATCTGACAGTTAAATTACATATAAAACCATTTGGTTCAGAATATATATGACAGGGCAATATACAAATTTAAGTACATCTATTCATTAACATTTTTAATATACTGCACAAGTTTGTATTATTCATTGTAAGAAAAATAATTGTCAAATAAGTAAGTAAAATAACTTGTAATCTCTTTGTAATCAAATGTTTAGAATTTTCTCATAAATTTCCATTAAATAATAGAATTTTTTTTAGTGCGAAATGATATTTTTATATATATATATAAATTTGTGTGTTGAAAACAATTTCTGCTCACATTCCCACCAAGGGAGGCAATTTATTCCCAACAAGGGAGATCCAAATATGAACAGGATTCTTTTAACATTTTCACTTATAATTAGCATAAAAATAAAATTATTGGTTATAAGATTTATTTATTCAACTATATTGCTAGTGTTATTTTTAGTATGTTACTCGGCCACGAATTAGCCCCTGATAACATTGTTCTTTTTCTTAAAAGCCCTTCAATCAAATGTACTGTTTTTTTATTTGTCAAGAAATAATTTCTCTTTGTTTAGAATCACATAAAATGTATGTGTTGAGTGCAGAGGAAAAGTTAAGTCGTGGTCGCGTAGAGTACTTTAATTGTAGATTCTACATTTATTTCTAATAATGTCTTAATAAAAAGTATTACGTCTATTTAGAAACCTAGTACTTCCTTGTAGCAAATAAGTGAAATATATTAACCCTTTCAGGCGTGACTTTGTTTTCATTACTTTATTTTAATTGATAAATTCGGGAATTTTTGGGATTTCAATACTCAAAATAGTAAAAGGGTGGACGTTACATACAAATGTAAAATTAGATTGACGAAATTCCAAATGGACGTATAATCAAAAGAGTGTCGATTTTCTTAAAAACTTGGAGCTTATGGGATTCTTTGGTGGCCAAAGGCGAATTTAATGTCCGATTTTAATATTAAAGATGGCAAATGCATTTATATTAATTCAACCTTGCATTTTTAGTTCATTAACAAAATAAGAAATAGTGCCCTTTCTGAATCTGACTTGTGAAATTTGTGATTAGCGACTCAAAGAACCCCTTTTACAAACGGACTTTAACATGCAATATATAAATTTTTCTACTTTTTGAAAATCACACGTTGTCAAGTGGGTTGAAAGGGTTAAAGAAAATAAATTTTTGTAACGAATGCACGGAAACTGCCCTGTTTCCGTCCTGTTTAGAAGACGGAAATCAGCTGATTATAGACGAGGACGGAAACTTGACGGAAACTTGCTGATTACCAAGGAGACGCGGATGGAAACTAGTCGTTCTCCGCCCCGAGGGCGACTTGTAACTAGCAAATTTCCGTCCACGTCTCCTTGGAAACAGCTCGTTTCCAAACAGAACGGAAACAAGGCAGCACTCTCCTGTGCACGTGTTACAAAAAATAGTATATTATGCACCAGGGACGGAGCGACGATTAGAGATTGCTGTCGCTCCGTCCTTGGTGCATAATATACTATAAAAGGACGTATACTCGGTTATTGTCATAATTAATTGCCATTTCATCTCTATGTTCATTAATTAATGTTGCAGCCTTATCCATTGTATTAGGTTCATTTTATCAAGATGAAGTTAATTTTGAACCGAAAGACGTGATTCCCATATTGGCGACCGCAACGTTATTTCAATTACAAAGTCTGATAGATCAATGTACCGAAGTTATGACTGAAACGACAAACGTAAAGACAGTCGTGTCTTATTACAATGCCGCCGTTGCATACGGAGTTTCGGCAATTAAAAATGTCGCTAAGAGATGGTTAGAAGTCAACTTGCTTAGTTACGGTTTCTTTAATACAGTCTTTCTGAAATCCATGTCCGCGGAATTAATGACCGAAATTATATCAAGTCCTCGATTGGTAGCCTTACAAACTGAATTTTGTATTTATATGATGCTGCGCGTGTGGCTTTTTGTGAATTTAGTGGAAGACGCGGATATCGCCAAAATGGAAGAATATTATAAGAATCACGAATGGACCGAACCATTTTTGGAAACAGCCAAAGGGAAGTCATATATAATGCCATTCAAAGCGCTAAGATTAAAATACCTCGTTGTGCACGATAGAGACGTTAAAATTTTAAACAACGACCTGATAATTCCTCCCGATTGGTTGAACAGTGCCTACAGGGAACAGTGGCTGCACTTATTACGGATTGACGCAAATAAGGATTGCGGGCCAAAACAAATGTCGGAGGAAGATTTTGAGCGAGAATGCTTCCGGTGTGGCAGGTGTGTGGAATTGCCCGCCGAGCATGTCTGGAGATGGACAGCCTTTCAGTATGGACTTGACTTAGTTATTTGCCTAGACTCGCAAACTCTAAGGATAAGACGAAACCACAGAGTCGACTCTGATCACATTGAAGCTAACCACGGGAAACATAATATTATAGTAAAGTCAGTACCATTTTCGCCTCATTTATCATTATTATTATTGCTTAATTATTTGTATTAAGATAAAGTTACGTTGACTGGCAAACTAATTAAATAATTTTATGTTTTTTTTTTTTTTTTTTTTTTTAGGGCAATGCTTATTTCATTAAACGAGCAAAAACAAATGAAACATGTTCAAGAATCGGGCATGTTGTCATTTTCACTTCATAAAAACGAAGAGGTAAGCTTTATCTTATCACTGATGAATGATTATTATCATACTTACCTTGCAACAATTACATTGAAGAAAAGAATAGAAAAAGTTCTCGTTGCTTTTTTTTTCACAAAAAACTTAATGAACTTGACGTATTGTTTTTCCCCATATTTCTGCCGTTGTGGAAAAGAATGCTGAAAATTGCTGGAAAATGTTAAAAAATGCTGAAAAACTGCTGAAGTTGAAACTTTTCAGCATTTTTCTGCAAATTTTTTCCACCAGCGTGGCAGCATTTCAAAATCCACGTTAAAAAAAATGAGGTTGGAAAATGGCGACAATTTCTTTGAGGTTCTAATATAAAAATTTAGTTTTATAAAATATGAATGAATAATGATAGCAAGCAATATTTCCTACAATTCTTTTCGATTTAGAACTTGTTGCGGTGTCAGTTGATTATCTGTATTCATAATTCTGAATATAATGTGTTTATATGAATTTAATTTTCAGAAAAAAATTATGGTCCTTGATAAACAATTTACTTATCCTCTGTATATATCATTCAATATGCAAGTGGTCACTCCTTTTGCAAACTCAAAGGATGATGGTTCAACGACTATAACTGATTTACCGGAAACATGAATTAATTAAAAATTAGTTTCAAAGACTTTAATGTACTTCATAAAAAAAGGACAAATTTAACGTGGACTTGATAAAATTTTTATCAGCGGCGCTCCAGCAATTAACGCTTTTAACTACTGGTGCATAATAGTGATTACATTTTGTTACATTACAGTAACTATTTTTTGTATTTGTTTGATAATTCGATGCGTTGTTACCACTAAGTGCTATTTTTATACAAAGTATATAACATTTAATTTTTGAAAAATAAATGTTTACATAAGTAAAATATGACTTAAAATTACTATAAATTCTTTGAACATTTTTAAGTTTTTTACTAGTATCTTCTGTTATTTTTTTACATTATTTTTAATACAACTTAAGATAACTTAACATTATTTCAGATGTTGTAAAACATAACAAGATCAATTTGAATAAATGAATTTCTTTTTTTCAGAATAACTTCCAAACGGCTCATTAGTACCCTTTATAAGTCTTGCAAAACAAAATCCTTATATTCGGTAAATGCATATGCGATGTTGATTATTGTCCTAAAATGATATCCCAAGCTCGGCTTAATCCTATTTAATACTGATTAATAATAGGTCTCTGGTTCGGAATAATTTTTTATATAACGGACGGCAAACTGCATAATTTTTAACTATATATATATATAAATATATATTATATCTTTATTATCACTTTATTATAAGAAATTGTTAAATATTTATCGATTTAGAAATAAATTATAATATGAAAACATTGATGTTTTCAGTACGTTACTTTCAGAGAACTGATATTTCAAATACAAGGTTTAAAGATAACCCTAGTGGAAATAATTTGTTGAAAAACACTAAAATTGGGACTTTTCAGCATTTTTCATCATTCATTTCCACAAGGGAAGACCAATGTAAATGTTTAATTGCACATAACTCTTACTGTAGTGAGACAGTTGATTATCCAGTTGTTAATAAATCAAAATTTATAATATCTGCGTTCATTATCTCAAAATGTTCGTTCATAAAAAAAGATCTGTAAAATGAAAAGAAAAACGTGTTTTTTCGTTATAAATATACTGCATTTTATAATTTATTGAATAAATATTACAATGTATATTGTACACTTATTTTACTAACAAAGTTTTTAATAATTTTTTTTAATAAATAAGTGTGCAAAGTCCCTTTAGAGTCCGGATTTACAGAACTTGAGAGTATGAATTAATGAAACACCCTATATGTCAAACCTTACATCACTGGAGTGGAATTACGTTTCTAAATCAAATCAAAGTCAAATCAAAGTGAGATCAAAGTGAGATCAAAGTAAGATCAAAGCCAGATCAAAGCCAGACAAAAGTCAGAGTAAAATTAAATATTAAATTGAAATCATGTAAAATTCAGATCGAAATTATATAAAAAAAAATTCATAACAAAGAAATACTTTTCAATACGTTTAATATTTAATTTTTATCTGATTTTTATATTACAGGACTTAACGCATGTATTCGTGTAATTTAAAAATTCACTTGTATTATTGAACTTGAATACATTAGTATTTATCTTAACAACTCTATTCGACACTGGCTGATTTATGTGAGAAACAAAAAATTTTATGACAATTTTAGATAAAAATGTATCAAACAAAAAAAATTAAGACAAGTATGTGAAAAATTATTGAAAATAATACCTACACTTTTATTAAATATCCATAAATATATACAAAAAACAAATGAATTTAAATATATGTTAACCATGTACAATAAAGGGAAATAACAATAATACGTAGATAAATATTCTCAATTTTTTTTTATTCTAAATATATTAATACATAAATTTTTTTATCAAAAATAAGTACGATATTTACATATTTGTCACAGTTTTTTGCTTATTTTTTTACAATATTGAAGTTTCTTTGGTTAATATTAAGATTAAAAAATTACATTTTATTTGACGAATGCTTCGGAAGGAATTTGTCCATTGTTAGAACAACTCTGGAACGCAGCTAATGCATTATTATAATTCCAGGAACACTCCTGCAGACATTTTACACTCCAAGCAGTGTTCATGTTAGTTTGTTGACTGAATGCACTAGCCATTTGTTGCATACTATCATTTGATGGTGTTGTAGTACTCGTAGATGGTGTTACAGTACTCGTAGTTGATGTTGCGCTTTCTGGTTTTGCTCTAGACTGCCATTTTTTTTCTTGTTCGCCTGTAGTATCAGTAATATGTAACTGCTCATTCGATATGCACATTCCATTTCCTTCAGGTACAATTATGAACGTCCGGTGAAAATAACGCAATGGCTCATCTTTCCCATCAAGTTCCTTATATAATCCCGTTACGACAACCATGATCATTTCATTCTGCAAGCAAATAAATTTACCATATTTGATAAATTTGTTTCAAAATTTAAATTAATAGAGTATGGTATAAAAAAATATATTTACCATTGCTAAACAAACATCTAATGTAAATGATTCCTTTATATGTTGTGTTCTCGGTAATGCGTCGATTGTCGATACAATTTGTAAATTTCCAGACTTCAAAAGCTTGTGTCTTCTGAATGGATCCGTGATTCTTAATAAATTTCGATTATCCGAAAAATAATTGTTCAGTCTATGATTTCTTGATTGACATGATATGGTCATACTGAACATGGATTTTTTATGATAAGCATTTATTAAATTCTGTCTCGATGAATCGAAGGTTTGAAAGTACTCCATTAGGAATCTTACGGTGATATTTTTAGATTCTTCATTCGGAGCAAAACACCTTTGAGATGGAAGTAAATTTGTTGGCTCATCTTCCAAATCAAAAGATATGCGTTTAGTAAGTTCTTTGCCATCCTACAAAAATAACAATTATTTATATAATTAATAATATTGAAATGGAAGTAAATTTTAGATAATTTTCAATATTATTAATAAACACTTACCAATTTGCGAAGCCTGGGGAATTTTTTTTGGATGTCGCTAAAAAAAGTAAAAAATCAAATTCTACTTCAAAAATGTTATCGTTGCTTCGACATTCACAGTCAAAATATAATAAAAAATGTTTATGTTTATATGATTACAAAAATGGCAAATTTAAATGCAAATATTAGTAAAAATGCAATTAAACTAACTGTTAAACTTTGGCTTATATTCAGCTATATTTTTTAATGTTTTCATTCAATTTTGTTATCACTTAATTTAAATTATTTCGCTTTTAAATTATTAAAATACTGCAGTTTAATATTTTAAGTATATTATCATTTATAATTTCAATCGTTATTTAAATAATTTTAATTTTTCTTCTCCCCAGATTTTCTCCTAAAGCTTTTTTATAGTTCAATGCATGGCATGTTGCCATGTTGCCGTAATGATCGGCTTTATTATGCCGAAATATATTTGGCTTATCATTTGGAAAAGTTTGTTTTCCATACCTTGCTGCAATATTTGCAACAAAATATACATAGATTCTAAGTAGACTGTACATAGAGTCTGTAGTATAATTTCCTGTGAAGGAAATTTAAATGTGGATATATACACCAGCAAAGTGAATTTGAAATTATTTGACCACGTTGTGGTCATTATAATTTCTCCACAAGACGTAGAGAATAAAATTAATCGTATTTTATATTGAAATAATTACCTTATCAATAAGAGTTTAATTATATTATTAATTGGCTGATTTTAATCAAACAGTAATTAAAATTGTTATTTATTTCTCAATAATTATTAAAATATATATATGATAATATATATAAAAGTAAAGTGCACTTATTGGTTAATAATTATTAAGACACAATTATTCTTATATTATTCAATAATTAATAAAGAATATAAGCAAAAGTTATTACTTAAGTTCATGTCAAATAATTTTTAATATCAAAGAAACTTAATAAATCATAATTTCAACGAATTTTTTATATTATTGATTTGATGTAATATAAATTTGTAAGCAACATCTTGTTCGTGTTGACATTTTCTCAAATACGATATTAAATAAATTCAATAAATATTGTCACAATTATGAAAATAATTTTAAATGTAAATTATAATATCACTCTTTCATTATTGAATATAATATCCAAACTTCCAATAATACAATTAAATAAATACTTTTTCATTTCATACCATACGTAATCATTCTCCTTAGAGTTGTAACGATTGCAGCATGGATTTCCTTGGAAAAATAGTTCTTCAAGTTGATTTTCGAAGTCTCTCAACATATTTATTTGACTGAATTCTTTGATCTGAAACAAAAATAATTCAATCGCTTTGTAATGCATGGATTTCTAAAAAATAAAGCTATTATAAAATAAAAATTGTTAATATACTTACTTTGTTATGTCCTAAATATAGAATTTTCAAATTACTAAATTTATTCTTCAATGATCTGAATCCTCTTAAATCCACTAGCTTATTGTCATTCAAATTTATAGCTTTCAGTTGGGGAAACCTCTCAGCTATAATTGAAAGAACAATATTCATAGTTTGTGGACGAAATAGTGCGCAGAAGTATTCTGAAACTAGTTCTGTAACAAAATGTATAATATATATTATATAGCAGTGTTTTTTGAATTTTACTTAATTACTCTATACTTATATATTTTATCGAATAATTTATTTTAAAATCTCAACTTTGATCCAAGTTCTTTATGATGTAATTAGATCAAATAACTTATTTCATACGTACCTGGATGACGATGGAAATTGCTTAAATCTAATGCATCATGTTCTGGAATATATCGTTGATCTAATGCAGATTGAATTTTATTTTTAAACGAGTCGTCGAAATCCTCAGCTTCCATGTTTGGATATCCGGGGCGTACAAAAACTTTAAATTTGAACCCATCATCAGCTATTATTTTATTATGACAGGTCTCTACTGTTTTTGCTTCTTCTTCATTGTCCAAGTAAAAATTGATTTCTTTGTCCAAAATTTTGTACTGAAATAAAAATGTTATTCTCTATAAATCCATTTTAAGTTTGATACATTTTAGATTTTCTAAATAAATTTAATTTTATATAAAAGAATATTTAACTGACATTGAATAATTAATTTATATTAATACTTACTGCAATTGGAACAAAAGTGCGTGGACTTATTAAATTTGTAATCGAATTTATAATAAAATTTTTGGAACATCTATGTCCATAGGGAATCTGCAAGAAAAAATGCATTAAATATTCAGTTCCGCATAATTTGCTTTATTTTTAATATAATAATTTGAAATAATACAAATTTGGCTAATTTTAAATAGTTAAATTTAGCTTTATTTTAAAATAGAAATTATTATATTAATATATAAATTAAGATTTGTTTTAGTAATTGATACTTACTATAACTTTATGCCAAGTTATAATATTGTTTGGTCTGTTGCGGTTTAAGTTTCCTTTTCTTGTATTGTTTAAATCTATTAGATTTCTTGATCCTCTGGAATGACCCTCAGCCATAGATACATCATTATCCAGACTATTTTCATAGAATGTTTGTATAGAATGTTTATTTATTCCTTTGCCTTTATTATAAGGGGTTTTAAATAAAACTCGGCGTTTTGGTTTATCACACATTCTGTCATCGTGACCTGTTGGATATTAAATAATTTATTTACATTACCTAGACTAAGCTTTATAAGGGTAATCAACAAAAACAGAGGTACGCGGAGAAAAATATGAAGTGGCTATGACACGAGTCAAATTTATGAAAAATAGCCTGAATCAGCCATGCAGTTTATGTAACATTTAGATATTCAAACATTATTTGATTTAATATGCATGTCCTTCAGCAAATAACACAAATTTTTACTAAATTAATTAAAAATTGCTAGATTATCTCATTTATCTACCAAAGCGAATAGTTTTTTTCCGTTTACGTATAAAACTAGAAGATATCTATTATGTTTATCATGTTGATAAAATCGTATATTTTGGCTTTGATTCATCAATTTTTATTTTTTCTTTAATAAAAATTTCGACGCACTAATTATTTTTAAGTCTAATTTTTGAAAACAAGAAATCACAAGTAAATAATATAACATTTTACTGTTTACTAAATAGTAATTTACAAATTTTAACTTCTAAATTCCTCAGTTTTCGTGAAAAGACAATAAACTCACTCTGCACGTGGCTTTAATAAAATTCCTTGCTCTGCACGTGACTTTAATAAAATTTTCCTTCATAATTCCTCAATTATTTTTACTTAAGTTTAATTAACTAAATATGATAAATACATAACCGGGACATTCTAAAGTATAATGTTAAAAAAATAAGGTGAAGATATTTGATACTAACCGTAGAAATCCGGCCTGGAATTATTATGTTTAGTCCAGTTTTTCGGCATTTTGCACAATGTTAAACAACACAACACACTTCGTTAATTGAATAGAAAGGCGGGTGAATTGTAACTCAAACTTCCCTGACCAATGAACAATTAGAAACTGATGACGAACGACTCCAGACTGCACTTTTATCTGAATCGGTGTTCTAAAACTCATTCCTAGGGATATTTGTAGACTAAGAAATTTAAGGTGATGTATCAAGTCTGTTGTCACGGAGTTAGTGTCTTTTATAGTCAAAATTTAATTAATTTATATTTTATGATCTACGGACCAGAGGGCTATTCTATGGACACTGGAATATAATTTAATTCGGAAACATATATTTACTGATGAATATTCTTAACGTATTTTGGAATGTGCTGCTTCCTTTCGAGCAGACGACAAAAAAATCGCACTTTCCAAAATACGTTGAGAATATTCA
>JABFPN010006656.1:0-11276 GCA_022817305.1 Leptoteleia sp. ZL-2020 | reverse complement strand
TTAAGTTTTAGATAGTTTTTCCATGGAAAAATGTGGAATAGTTTTTTGACTGTACAAACTATCCGAATTTGACTGGTAAGAACCTAGCTAGGCTCTACACAGTCATATAATGCTCCAGTATTTATGGGCCAGAATCTGGACAGTATCTTGTTAGATTTGACTAGGCCAGTTGAACTGGGCAAAGTCTGGCTAGTACCACTTTTGAACTGGACAAAATCTAGTCTAATTTTTACTTGGGGGGCATATATTATATTCTTAAATTACAACAGAAAATTACAATTTTTTCTAAATTAATCTCTCAGTATAGTATTAGTTATTAACCATGTTTCTCCAGTATGGAATATTTTGTCGGTAAAATCCAATGGTATATATCTCATTGTTTAGCGCAAGGTACTAATTTTTTTTATATATATTAGAAAGGTAAGAAAGGAATTTCAGTTTATTTAACGGAACGACGCTGTTTCTCCAACTTTTCATTTTATTTAACCGCACAATTTTCGCCCGCGCTTGCTCTCCTTGTTTCTGCTTTTCTTCCATTGGAAGCGAAGAAATGTGCCGCGAGAGGAAGTCAGAGAGTGGTAGAAACTTGTGCATAAGTTGCGCGCGGCAGCTGTCGCGCGTCTCAGTTTTAATTTACATAAGAATACATTTTGAGGCCGTCATTTTTTCGTATTACAAATCAGCATATTTATGACAATGTTTTATAACGCGTCTCGGTTGCGCGGCAACATGCCACTTTATTCGGCCCGCGGTGAGAGTTGGAAATAATTTCATTTCAGTCGAACGCTCCCTTGTTTTCCCGCCCAAAGGGGACGGATCATTTCGTATCAATGTTGCAGCCGATAAAAGCTTGTAATTACACGCCAACGCTTGCATGGTAAATTTGGCTGAGCGGCGTGTGCACTTTTATTACGATTTTCGTGCAAGTAATTAGCGTAGGAAGGATAAAAAATATCGAGGATTGCTTGTGTAAGCATTCGGTCTGCGTTGTAGAAATGGTTACCGACTCAGAAGTTCATATATGCGACATATATGCCCCATGTATGATGCCATGTAAGAGATATATGTGTTGATTTGTACATAGTATGGCATACTCGGGTAAAAATTTGTATATTCCGCATATATACCACATATGGTATATATATATCGCTATATATATAATATATATGTGACACATGTTTATATGTACATCATATAACATACACTGAGAGAAATTGATATGAAAATTTTACTGTTGCAAAAAGGAATTGAGTTGTATATCAGCTAAAACTTATAAATTAATGTTGGTAAACAGTAAAATTTTGTACTGTTTTGGAAAAACAAAAATGTTACTATAAATTGACCCAGCTGAACTCGAACCTTTCGCATCGTTGCTTTACTTAATAAACAATGCAATGTGTCTGATTTGTTCCGGAGCGTTATCTCCCTTGGAAACAGCTGTCTTACTACAACCTTTTCTTTTCAGCCAGTAGAATCAGCCGCAAATGCGCATGCGTCAACAATTTTTATTCACAAAAACAGAAAATAATGCTTCAGAACAGATATATATTTAATTATGTGCATATAAATATTGTAAATATCATGAGTATATTCTAGCTTTATACATATATACAATTATATTACTATTAAAAACACTAAATTGTATCTTTAAAAGAAAAAAAATTTTGTATTGTATTTCTCTCAGTGTAAGTGCCATATATGTTATGCAAAATATGCTACATATATGTTGAAATTTAAATGGGTATATTTGTGCCATAAAAATCGTATATGTGACATATATATTACATACATGTATTACGTATATTTACATGGGAGCAAATTTTTGTAAAAGTTTATTCGACTTGCCACATTTTACCACAATGTTCGCCTCTCTTGTGGCACTGCAATTTTTTCTAGAAGAGAAATTTTGTCCCCTATATCACCTTCCCTTTTTTTTACATTATTATTAAATACTCTACAAATCACTTTACAAATAGAAAAGTTAACTGCAACTCGTTAAAATTATAGTGAAATGTCCGAAACATTTTACGAAAGTGGAATATAGTGGCAGTAAAAGTCACGATTATTTTTATTTATTTTGTTAACATGACTCTACATGAAGGTTCCCCGGCATAGTAATTTTTGAAGTTTTTACCTTATCGCACTGGTGTAAACAGACATAAATTTGTATCTCCATATTCATTTCCACGGGAAGGAAGATTTATTTATAAAATTTATTATTTGTGTAGTGCAACTGGGATATATCCGCAAAGTTCACAAGAAATTATTACGTAAATAATAAATGTTGGGCTGTTTTTATTGCTTTTTCAGGATTATCTCGCGGTATGAATAATTATTTGTTGAATATCTTTCGTTTGTGCAAATAAGGGCGAGAGAATTAGAAGTATTACCAAAGTGGAAACACAAATTTGCGATCTCATTAAACATTGATTTTTTTTTAACGCGAATGGTTTCTATATCAATTGATATAATTTCAAAAATAGATGCGTATAAAATTACATTATACTTTCATGAAGAATACATTTCCTAGGGAATTACGTTAAGGAACAATCGCTCTCCGTATTCGATGTTGCGAGAGGAGAATGTTGCTCCACTTTCCTCCACTTTTCCCCACCAAAAACTCATTTCACTCATATTTTTCTCCAAAATGATAAGCAATAATTTACTTGGGTATGTGGTTCATGTATATTTTTACAATTTTATATAAGAAAATAAAAAAAATCCTAGCCACAGATGGTTTCAATAATTTCCTTACATTGACTTATATTCCTTATATCAATTACTACTATATATCAACCATATATGGCCGTATATGGCCATATATGAATTAAGAAAAGACATACATGTCCATATGAATTTATCCAATTTCATCTTATATGAAACTGTCAAAACATATATGAACCGCACTAGTTAGCTCAACACTGAACAATTTTTTTGAGTCGACAGTACTGGCCCAAGTCTGGCTCAAGGTTGGTATTAATATTATGCCTGATATACCTTACATCTGGTTTATGTTCTTACTTTTTGACATTCAAGCTCGAACCAATACGGACCCATATATGTTTACCAGAATCTGGCTGGTGGTACTGTACCAGAATCTGGCCAGTAAATCCACTCGGACAATTTCTTATACAATAAAAATCAGACGCGATTTAGCGCCGATGCCATCGAATGGACGTCTCGATGGAACGTAATAGGAGAGGGCATATTATACACCGGGCAGAAACGAAAATCTGTTTATCGTGGATAATAAAATCATCGGCGGGATATTTCGCGTTTCAAAAAAGTGCAACGTCTTCTTTGCAATTTGCGTTCGACCGAACTGGCTACGCGGTTAATGTCGCGGTCTTTTTGTTGTTTACCCGAATAGAGACATTTCCATAACAGTCGTGCCGTAAAAAAAAAAAGATCGCTCAACGTCTCAGCGTGTCCCGATAAGAGTGTACAAAAATTTTCCTCGGGGTAACATTTCTTCTGAAATGGACGCCGAAGACCGCCGGTAATGCTGTTATTATCTTGAGGAGATTGTATGCAGCTTAAACAATAAAACCAGATAAATGTTCGCATGGGAAAGAGTTATTTAATTTTAGCTTTTCTTGTTTCGTTCATCTTTGATGAGTTTATGGATTATTTGGGAAAATGCGAAGACATTTAACTAGTGTAAATGCAAAAGTGAGTTTAGTTAGTTTTTAAACATTTATAACATAGTTTAAACACTCAAATTTAAATTTCCCTCCATAATTATGGAGGGATTTTCAAATTTTTCTTCATTTCAAATTCAAATTTGACAAAAAAAAACCAAAAATAAATTCAAAATTCGTACATTTCTACGCGACTAATTTTATGAGAGACACACACGTTACAAGAGAACCGGGGTGTAATTTCCCGCGAAGTTGTTTATAATATAAATTGAAATATTTAACGAAAGATAACATTTGTCGTAGCGGCCGTTGAATAAACGTTATTGCGAGTTAATTTACATTCATATCATCCGCGATTTTATTGGCTTGTATGGCGCTTGTTTTTGCTTGTTACCCCTCTGGGGAGCGCTCTCTCGCGCTTGTTTGTCGACGCGTCCGAAATTTAAATGAACTATAGTAAACATAATGCGTCGAAATGTGTCGGACTTTTCGCGCTGCCGAAATCGATGTTGCTGGCCGAGTAATGCGCCGCACCTCAGTACGCCATAGGATGGCCCACCGTCGTATTAACTTTTATTAACCATATTATTATTATTAGACGTAAACATCGCCAGCTAAAGGACGAAGCTCGTCGTAAATTTTCCTTCGCTTTAATTAAAATAACCGAATCCCTTTTGGCGGCGCGGATTCAATAACGTCATTTTTCCAGTTTATCCGGAGCAAGGAGTTTTCGCGCACTAAAAAAAAAAAATTGAAGTGAGATGGTAGAGTTGATGAAGGCATAATTGAAACAACCATATTCGAGTTAAATCTCCCATATTTGTATAGTTGAATTGACTCGATATTCCAATTGAATAATTCGTAATTCACGTTACGAAACAGTGACGTTGGCGCAGTGGTTTAACTTTTAACTCCATGTTAAAATATCTACCTAACTGAGTTCAAATCCTAGCCAAGGCGAGATTATGAAAAGATTTTTTTTATAAAATTATTAAATAAAATATTTTTCCTTACTCAAGTATACATAGAGTTAATTCAACTCAAAAGATATTTTATTTGTATTAATAAAATGAGCTATGTCAAATTATAAATAAGCTTGATCGTATTTGACTCAGAAAACCAGTTGATTCAACTCGATTTTACTTGATTCAACATAACATTTTTTACAGTGCACGCTGCATTAAAATATCTTCCTACTAAATTCCAAACCCTAACGAAAGTTAAGTTATGAGAAATTATTTTATTAAATTATTAAATAAAATATTCTTCCATATCAAGTATATATAGAGCAATAGAAAGATATACAAATTGCAAGCATATCAGTTTTAATTTAAAAACAAAAAAATATCTATTAATAACAATTTTCCTTTGCAAATATTTCAAAGTTGAAAAAGAATACATTCTCCCAGTTTAACATTCAGTGCGCTGTCGACAAATTAAATGAAATACACTTTGAAAAGTAATACGATTCTGTTTATTAAAATTAAAATTTGATTACTTCCAATGCTGCAGCATTTAGAAACGCTTTAACATTTACGTTATCGTATAAATGACATTAAAAATAAACCGGGAAAGGTCGTAACAATGAAATCCGATAATAATTCAATTGGTTTCCCATCAAAAATAACGATCTGTGTTACTCCCCTATATCGTATAGGTACAACAAGTATCAATGTAATTGAAATTTAAAAATAAATTTGAAAACAAATTATCGCTTTGTCCGAAACTTTATGTCATTATATTTACTTGAGCTAAATGAAAAAAAACCATATATCTTAATTCCAGGTAAAAATTTATACATGTCACATACATTCCTCATATATGCCCTTTATATGTCCTCTATATGCCCATATACGTCACATATATCTCACATACCCCATATATATTTCCATATACTCCACATATGGAGGAAGAATATCACAAGCCCCATATATTCCCTATATATACTCCATACATAATGATAATGAAAAAAATGAAACATTTTCAAAAAGCAAAATATAAACAAACTTTGCTTTTCTTTTGTATTTACATACCTTCTTATGTCCTTTGGATGGAAATAAACAATATTTCGTTCTCCAGTTCCATCCATACCCTAGTAAAAATCAAACATATATATTCATATATGGATTAAGAAAAAACATATATGTTCATATATGGATTACGAAAAAAACATATATGGTCATATATGGATTACGAAAAAAACATATATGGTCATATATGGATTAAGAAAAACATATATGTTCATATATGGATTACGAAAAAAACATATATGGTCATATATGGATTACGAAAAAAACATATATGGTCATATATGGATTAAGAAAAAAGATATATGTTCATATATGGATTACGAAAAAAAATCCATATATGAACATATGTTTTTTCTTAATCCATATATGAACATATATGTTTTTTCTTAATCCATATATGAACATATATGTTTTTTCTTAATCCATATATGAACATATATGTTTGATTTTTACTAGGGTATATATGTTGATTTTTACGAGAGATGATTTTATTTTTCATGTCAAAATGAATTATATAATATATGTATATATTTTATACATATATTATATATACAATATATAAATATACCTTGAAATTTTTCAATTTTTATTTTTCCCATCGTTACAGGGTACAAATGGTTGAGCGCGCGAAGCCGCGTTTTTCATCGAGGGGAATGATTCATCGCGCGATATTTCACAGGGAACGAACGTATTCGCCGTGGTATAGCCGGGCCGAACTCGCATGGCGTTATTTTTCTTCGCGGCGAACAATTAATAAAAGCGTCGCTATTATTCAACAAGAAGCCAGCGCGGGATAAAGTGGTACCAATCACTCGCCACGTCGAGTCCGTCCAATGCGGCGACCTTGGCGGATCATCGGCACTCCGCGTGCTTCCGCTTTCGCCCGCTTATATTTAGGTCGACATTTCGTGCCGAAAGAAATAATAATTGAACGCCGGAGATAACTTTTTAGCGGCACATTTCTTTCGCCCCCCCCCCTCCCGCTCCCCAGGCCCGGCGATGGCTATCTGCGCGTGATAAATGGTAGAAATAACTGAGTGAACGAATTTAACTCGAATTATGGCTTTGTTTTCGGCTGGATACGAAGCAAAAAAAAAGCTGGAGGGGGGATAAAAATATTTAAATAACGAGACCGGGCTCGCAAAAGTGCGCGAATTTTAAGCTCCAGGTGAAATGTCAAGTCCAAAGTTAGCCGGTTGGCGTATTTTTCTCCTTTCATATCGCTCGCGCAATTAATTTCGAGATTTTCAAGTTTGCAAAAAATTTTCTCATTATAGATAAAGCTCATTTTCTGTTGCAAAAGTATAAAACGAGTGTCATCTTCTTTGAACATCAAAAGTTATGTTAGAATAAGGATGCCTTTGATAAGTGGTTGATGCGGAAATTAAATTTATATACACTGAGAGAAATACAATAGAAAAATGTTCTGTTTAAAAGAAACAATTTAGTGTTTTTACCAGTAATATAATTGTATATGTATAAAGCTAGAATATACTCATGATATATATAAATATACCAAACGGTGGTTTTGGGAACACGCCCTATTTGGGAGACTAGGTATGTGTTTGAAATTCAAATTTTGGAGGTGAATTTTCAAATTATGGAGGGAAATTTAAAATTGAGTGTTTAAATTTTATAAATTTTTAAAAACTAACTAAACTAACTTTTGCAAATTTTGTAAAAATTAACGGAACTAACATTGCCGGGCCCCAGGAGCGTAATTTTAGGAAGTTTCCTCAAAACTGCCGTTGTTTCACAATGTGACTTTGGGGACAGTCCTCAAAACTACCAAATGGCCTCAAAACTGCCAGTAAACAAGTCAATAAAATGTCAATTTGGTCTCATAACTGCCGTTAGAATAATATATATAAAGATAAAATAGTATCAATTTCTCTCGTTGTACATATATATTAATTTTCTAACAAAACTTTTTTTTAATTTTGCAAAAACCACGTACCATCTGATGCCCGTCCCAAGCCGGCAGGTACAACAATTTTTTCTAACTACACTTATCTAGCTACAGATATAGTTAACTACTTTTAAAATAATTAATTAAAATGCACAACAAATTTAAATTCCCAATTTTCATGATTTCGTCCCGTCTCTATGCAAATTCGTGGATTTGATATTCCACGCTCATGCGGCGCATATTTTATATCCGCTAACGCGAAGTTTTCGCAAAGCCAACCGGACTAATGTCCAGTAGAATGCGCGCTAACAGTTCGGTGCGGTTCAATTCATCGTCCTCGCGCTGATACGTATTACAGTTGAGGAATGTATAATGCGCCCGCGACGAATGCCCCGCCGCGGCAAATGAATACAGAATTTTGTTCGACGGTTAATCATAGACATTAGCGAGTAATAACGGGGCATTAAGTTTGCCGGTGATAGCGCTTGATAAGAAGCAGTGGGAATTATAAAATAGCGAGAGATTAACGCTCATTACCCGTCCACGGTAATACGCGCTAATGCAGTACGACTTATACCTTGCGTTACTATTTTGACTGTATCTACATCGAGCTTTTTTATATCTTCTTATCTCTGATTTATTTTTGGGAATAAGAAAGAAGAAGACATTTATTAGCAGCTGTTCTTTTTTATATTGTTCCTTATAATACGAACAAGAAAAAGAGCTAACAAAAATTGTTAACACTTATAGTAAACTAAACATTTATTTAAAAAAAAATACTAATAAAAATTACTAGATTTCAAGGAGAAAATAATTGTCAACGTACTGATACTTTTTACCAACTTAAGATAGTAATTTTTCCATTTTTTCCAATTATGTTACCAGGTTACTAATAATATTAGTTACTAATATAATAATAAATTTCTCAGGAAGAAAAAACGAAACTTAGCTCACTTTCCTCCCGAACTTAATAAAACTTATAAGCTATTATTATTCTTATTGTCACAAAAATAATAAAAAAAAAAAACTTTTGCCAACGTCGAACAAACTATTGATGGTCTATAATTTACCGCGTAATCTTTTTATAAATAGTTTGTAACACATTTCATTACGGAACAGGTATAGGGTCAACTGTCCAATGAGATGTTTACACATATCTGATTTTATTAAATCCGAATTTTTATACTAACTGGAAAGTTATCTTTATGGAACTTATTTTTTATAGTACATAAAGTTTAATAAATTTATACAGATTATTTTTAAATGCAACTCTTCAACAATTAATATCAACGTTTTATCATTTTTTTATTACTTAATTGTAATGTAAAAAAATGTTATCCATATTTGTTTATCAATATCCGTTATGCAAGTTTCTGTTATAAACTTAAATAAAATACTAAAATATTAAAGAAAATCCTCTTACGATAATCGGATCATTCTTACAATAAGTAGATTCCCTGCCAGTACTTAAAAAAAGAATCCGGTTATTGTAAAAATAAATTCACTGATTTTAATCGAATATGTCTAACAGTAACCGGATGATAAGTTTTTTTACTTTTTTTTAGATGTAGCAATAAAATTTTGAGTAATAATTGAGCTGTGTTATCTTTACCCTAGAAAAAAAATTTCATTCCATCCTAAAAAGCTTGAATTAAGTAACTAATGAAGTGCACTTGTTGAATTCATCTTGGAATAGTTTTTCCCCCAAGCGTGATAATCGGGTTATGGATGTGCATTAGTGGCATAATTTCTTTCACCAGAGATTGACCTTGGTTATTTGCACTATACGTTTCAATTAGGCACGAAATCCCGGCCACGTAATTCCGCAATTCCGTTGCAAATGCTGGAATTTCTTCAAAAAACAAATTGTCCGCACTAAAAACTATACACTACCCCAATTGAGTTACAATTTTTTTTAATTTTATATATTTACAAAAACAATATCTTAATAAAAAGATCACATTTGTCAACTAAAAATCAAAAAGAAAAAAAATAAATACTTGTCTAACTTATCAAAAAGTTGTATCAAAACAAAGTTAAAAAAGATTGACAATTACTATCTATTAAATTTACAATAAAATCAAAATATTATTAGGTATGTAAACTTACATTACGACAATTGAACAAATAAAACAACACTTTAGTTAATATTAAACTTTCATTAGCATCCACTATTCGCCTTTATTGATTCATTTAGTTTTCATAAACCAAATATCTATTTCTAAATCAATTTAATTTAATATCTAAATCAATTATTTACTCCATTTTAATTAACATTATTGCTGTCATACATTGATACCGTTAGATAAATACATTTATTGGTAATCAATTTTTCCCCTATGTAAATTGTAACCGTTCAATTATTCCATATTATTCGGACGTTATATTAATGTTATTTTACCACTGTTACTTAATAGCGCAAAGTTCTGAATTAATTGCAGTACCGGAACCATTTAGCGTTTAGAACTGGATTAGTTATAACTGATTACGTTTAAAGCACAAATTGTTCCGACTTCGTCAATTCAAACAGACTGCAATGTGATTTTAAAGAATCTTGATCATAAGAAAGAGAAATTAATTAAAAAATTCTCGTTTATCATTGCAACTGTTGATATGGGGAAGAAAAAAATGGTCTAAAAATGTTTTAACAATGTCATGTAAGAAAATAAAAAATTCGTAGATAAATATATACAACGAAAAAAAAGTATTCACCTTGGTATGTAAATGAATTTATTTAACAATTTTTAACTAATTTAGTAAGAATTTATTCTATTTGCAGAAGAACCTAGATAGTAAATCGACTAAAATGAATATTTAAACGTTACATAAACTGTATGGCTGATTCAACCATACACTTATCTTATGGGGACTCAACATAACCTCAATGTGTCAAGGAAAAGTACTTAGATTTCACTGTGTTTTGGATTAGATAAATTGAATGTCAATTGAATCAACTAGCTAGATTAGTTTTCATCAATTCGACTCACAACAATTTGTTTAGCTAAGATAATTATAATTTCTACTTATCCCAATAATGGCCAAACAATATATCTAACTTAAATAGAAATAGTAGTGCACTACATATTTTTTCCCCGTGTATATATGCTTTTTTCTTAATCCATATATGACCATATATAACAATGCATGGTCGATAAATCGCAACAATTGATATAATATTGTATCCATATGTGCTTACAATAATTCCCTTACATTGAAATCAATTGTTACAAAATAATATAACCAATAATATAAACAATTAACATAACAGTGTTTGTCAGCGGTGCCTGTTGTTTATTAATAAAATTAAGCTCGGTTGGCGCCCGCATTCATGGTTTTGTGCAAGCATATCGAATGGTTACAGCAGTTTCTGAAATTTAACTGCCAACTCTGAGGTATAATCCCGTATTTATTTTACATAATAGCACTGTTATTTCAACATCCGTGGAAATTAACAAAATATTATTGCAGTCTAACAGAAATAGCCGTCCTACGAACGTACCCGTTTTCATAATTAATATTTTAATTGCGAATAAAATAATTAATTGTCACAGTTGCAAAAACAACGAATACACGCAAAATAATGGTTTAGACATAGTAGATAAACTTATATGGTTACGAACTTCTGGTCAAATAAACGCGGAAATTCTGTCCGGATTGACAAAATCATTTAGTCAAAACACCTATACAAATTTGACT
>JABFPN010006655.1:0-11277 GCA_022817305.1 Leptoteleia sp. ZL-2020 | reverse complement strand
CTTTTTTTTTTTTTTTTTTTGGACTGGGTGGGACTGATCTCCTCGGACGAGACATTCCGCATAATTGCGATTGAACTTCACTTAAGGTAAGCTCGTTCAATCGTTCAATTATACTTAAATGTCTCGTCCTCCGAGATCACTTGTAGCTGTTTAAAGCATAAACGATTAACAAGCCACAAATGCAATCTTATAAGGAACTAGCAACTTTATTAAGCATTGATTACCATGTTATCATCAAATATCTATCAAACAGTTTAGAGTATTACAAGAACAACTAAGAGTATAAGAACAAAAAACTAAGGTGTAGCGAAAACATTTCGGGCAAAGGATTCGTCGTCCAACACAGGACGATTATAAAACCGACCAAACACTTCTGATGACTTTGACCAACCCGCTGTCTTCTTTATGACGTCTATGGAGACTCCTTTCCTTGCTGCTGCGGATGTTGATGCGTGGCGAGTACTGTGCGCCGAAAATAATTTTACATTAATGCCACTTTTCCTTAGGACATCCTTAATCCATCTACTTACAGACTGGGCCGATGCAGGATTATGAGGCTTTCGAGTACCTATGATTAAACAATCCGAGTTCTTCCGAAGCTGTGCCGTTACCTCAATATAATCTCTTAATGTTGATAGCACACAAAGAGCCGGTTTATCCTTAAACAGCGGTAACACCAAAGAAGTTTGGGTTTTGTTTGGCCCTGATGATTTCATCCGGTCTGTGATCTTTATCACAGCTTTATCGTTGAACAGAACAATATTGCTTAATTTTATCGCTGCAATGGCTTGGACTCTTTGAGCCGTAGCCAATGCTATTAGGGTGACCAACTTTGATGTCAAATCCCTTAAAGATATATCTTTATGTGGATAAAGGGCTGATAAAAATAATAAAACCAAACTTGGATCCCAGGAGTGACTATATCTAGGTCTTTGAGGTTTTGTCATTGCAACTCCCTTAAAAAATCTTCTAATAATCGGATCAGCACCGACATTTGGTTTTACAATTAAGGATAATGCAGATCTGTACATGTTGAGGGTCCCATATGTGTTACAATTCTTGAGGCAGGTCGTTAAAAAGGTTATAACCGCTGGAATGGACGGGTTATATACCGGCACCTTTTCCTTCATACAAAATTCCCACCACAATCGCAGGGGTTTTGTATATTGTTTTAACGTTGACTCAGCTATAGATGCTATCATAATCGGTACGGCTGCCTCCGGGACATCCCTTATTTCAAATCCTTTGCTGATAATTTCCCTGCCACCAGGGAAAGCTTTCTCCATAAGGGATGTTTGTCTCTAAAGGGAGAAGATAACAACTTATGATCAGGTTCAAAAACTAATGGCTGAGAAACAAGCAATCTTTTGAAGATAGGGAACCACGGTTGCGATGGCCAATCCGGCACCACCAAAATACCCTCTGCCTTATCTGAAATGATCTTTCTAAGAACCTTAAGAATTATAGCAAATGGTGGAAACGCGTAAAAATATTCCGACCACGTTATAGTGAAGGCGTCTATTGTTACCGCTTCCGGATCTGGAAACCAAGATACAAATTTCTTGCACTTAGAATTAACATTTGTTGCAAACAGATCAACCTCGAATGGACCAAAGGCACGACTAATAGAGTCAAAACTCTCCTGTGATAGAGCCCACTCAGTTTCTTCTGAAACTATTCTCGACTCCCTGTCAGCCTCTGTATTATCCGCTGATCTTACATAAGACGCAAACAACCATAAGTCCCGTTTCTCACACCATTGCCAAATCTCTCTAGCTAGCAAGGACAGCTTAGGAAATTGAATACTACCCATTTTATTAATGTAGCTAAGGGCAGTTGTATTATCAATTCTCAAAAGGATCTGGCACGATTTAAGAGATTTAGCGAAGCACTTTAATCCATACAAAACAGCTTTCAATTCAAGATAATTAATATGTTCCCTCTTTTCCGACTTACTCCACCATCCATGGGACTTTTTTCCTTGGCAAGAGGCACCCCAACCGTTAGGAGACGCATCTGAAAAAATCTCGACCTTAAAACTATGTGATCGAATTGGATTCGATAAGACTGGAGAACAAATGTTCGATTGCCACCATAATAAATCCTTTTGCATATCTTCTGACAAAGGCATTTTTGCATTAAAATTATTCCCCTCTGACTCTAAAGCCAAATATTTACCTCTCTCTAATATTTTTGTGTACAATGAACCATATTTCACTGCTGGACACGCCGATACTAGTATACCTACCAACCGGGCTAGCTCTCGAATTTTACAAGACCTCTTTGCTTGGAACTCCTTTACTAAACGGAAGATTTGATCTTTCTTTTGATCTGGAAGACGAATACAAAATTTTTCCGTGTCAATTATAAATCCCAAAAATTTTTTGACTTTATTTGGATTGAAATCACTCTTTTCCCTATTAATAACGAACCCCAGCTTCTCTAATAACTTTCCTGTTTCTCGAACATTCGCGGTACACTCAGACTCCGATTCACCTATGAGTAAAAAATCATCCAAATAAATTATTGATAAAAAACCCTTCATCCTGAGATAACTAACTACGGGTTTCATAATTTTTGTGAAAATGAAAGGAGCTATACTTAAACCAAAGGGAAGCGAATTAAATTCAAAGGTTGTACCCTGAAACTGAAACCTAAGGAATTTCTTATAATCTGGATGAATCGGTACCAACATATACGCATCTTCCAAATCAATTGTGGCTAAAAAGGAATTTTTTGATACAACACTTAAAACTGTCTTCCAATTTTCCATTTTAAAATGTGGAGCCTGTATATATTCATTTAATTCCTTCAAATTTAAAATGAATCTCTTTCCCCCATTGGGTTTATCTATTAAAAAATAAGGTGACAGAAATTCGCCCTCACAAGGCATTACTGGTGAAATGGCTCCCTTTGATAACAATTTTTGTATTTCTATCTCACATTTATGTAGATCAATAGATGAAATGTTACCGTTTACAACTGATGACTTTAACCTTGGTTTAGACGCAAACGGTATTTTGTAACCTGTAATTATCTTAATAATCGATTTGTCATCTGTAATTGACCTCCATGCTTCACAAAAATATTGTAATCTACCTGCTATACTTACATCTACCGACGACCTCGAGGACTCGATCTGTAACGGTTGCTCCGATATTTGTAAGCTGCCCCTGTTCGACGAGCTCTTTTGTTGCTCGAGTTGACAGGGGCTCGGGAGTTTAAAGTTGGTTCCGCGTTTCTCGTAGAGTATGCCCCATTTCTGGATGTGCTGCCATGAGTTATAATTTTCCGCCTGTTTGAGGTCGAAAATCTTGCTATGTCCTTTCCAGTTTTCTCTGCAGTCATAACCAACTTTAATTTTTCCCCGAAATCCGAACCAAACAAATAAGCATCTGTCACAGCCGTGTCGGCCGCATTTTTAGCTGTCAGCGAGAGTGAAGGCATAATAAGTGACTTTCTTGATGTAGACATTTCATGCAATAAATTACACAATATTCGGCCGGCATCTCCTAATATATTAATTGTCTTTAAAACGTCAATCTCTGATTTTAAGGAATTGTCCTCGTTAAGCAACTGTGCCAAAGCTTGCCCAATTGCCACAATTCCCGTAGATAGAAACTCTTGAGTTCCTTTCTGATAAGTGTCACGTTTAACCGACGAAAATGCGATAGCAGATTTGATTTCTGGATTAAGTGTCGGGCCGCATAAAGTAGGGAAATTGGCAGGTTTTACGTATTTTTCCAACAAGGATTTTTTAACCTCTTTCACTAAACCCTTTTTAATTATTTCCGACCAACGGTCTACTAAAGCTACATGCATGTCGGGTCCCAAAACATTATTACTTGGCTTATCGCCTAATAATTCCAAAATATTTGAATTACTAACCATCTCTTCACCGGTTACTGCCAACCCTCTATTCGTATCGGACGAATTATGCACCACTGGTTGTTGCTGAGCACTGTCGTCCTCCGACCAACGACTCGACTCTCCTGACCTTGGTTCATTGCCACGACGATTGCTCTCTGGCTGCGAAGAAACCCATGAAGCCGTACGACTTCGACGTGAAGGAGCTTCGCTGCTACCCTCGTAGTCGTCATAACCTCGTTTTCGAGAAGTACTTGGCGCATGTCTCGCATTGCGCTCGACTTTCTGGGACCTGCGATCTGCATCGCGATAATGCCGGTCACGGTCTGACGTACCTCTCGGGTGACGCTCTGCGTGCCGTCTCGAACCTGACGTCCCTCTCCGGGTACGCTCTGCTCGATTAAGTCCCCGAGGTTCTTCCCTATATTCATGTTTATAACGACGACGACGCCGATAACTTGAAGAAGACGAACTGGAATGACTCGAACCAACCGACGCTGCGTTTTTGAGGTTAGGTTGCGCAACGCGATTTTCCAACGAAGTAATTCTAGCCAATAATTCCGCTTTCGATGGGGATTCCTTTTTTGGCTTATCTTTGCTCATCGAATTATCCATTTCCCGTGATAATTTGTAACTCGCGATAAAATAAAATTACGAACAAAATACGATCAAAATACGCGACGTGTAGTTTGGATCGCACAGAAAACGACAATGATTATGGCGCGAACCGGAAGGAGGAAGTAGGGGGCGCGAGGGCGCTGGGGTGAATTTGAATTTAGATTTGAGTTTGAATTCTGTGGTTGGATCGAGCAGCTGACGCTACTACAAGTGATCTCGGAGGACGAGACATTTAAGTATAATTGCACTACAAGCATTCTTACCAAATAAAATATATATTTAAACAATATATTCTTTACCCAATCAATATTACCCCAAATAAAGTATACATTGAAATTGTTGGAATTAATATTTTAATGCAACTCATCATGTTAAAAGTGTCAGAAATCGCTACAATTTAAACTTCTCTATAGTTTAATAGATTTTTTCATTTTGAAATATGGAATTTAGGAACGAAACGTCTTGAAAAAGCAAAATATAAATGAAATTTGAAATAAAAATCTTGTATTATATAAAAATTAAATGAAAAGGAATGAAATCTGATGAGAAGGAAATTGTCTAGGTATTGCGTGCCGCTGAGCAAGCTCATCTTTGGGCCGAGTTGGTGTTCCTATACGATAAATACGAGGAATACGACAACGCAGTGCTGGCGATGATGCAACACCCAACCGAGGCTTGGCGAGAGGGCCATTTTAAGGATGTAATTACCAAAGTTGCAAATGTCGAGCTCTATTACAAGGCGATCCAGTTCTATGTGGAGTACAAGCCGTTGCTGTTGAACGATATCTTGTTGGTGCTGGCGCCGCGCATGGATCACACGCGTGCCGTTGCCTTCTTTACCCGCACCAATCACTTGCAACTGGTGAAGCCGTATTTGCGCTCGGTGCAGGCACTCAACAACAAGGCCATTAACGAGGCCCTCAATGGTTTACTCATCGACGAGGAGGATTACCAAGGTTTAAGAACGTCTATTGATGCGTTTGATAACTTTGATACCATCGCCCTCGCCCAACAGCTCGAGAAACATGAACTCATCGAGTTCCGCAGGATAGCCGCTTATCTTTACAAGAGCAACAACAGGTGGAAACAATCAGTTGAGCTTTGCAAGAAAGATCGACTTTTCCGGTGAGTAGCTGTGTCATTTTTAACTGAGTAGAGCAAATGTAGAAATATTATTTATCAGCAACATAAATATTCTTTCATTTATTAGACTTTTTTAGTTTAGTCTGTATTGTTGAGTCATTAATTTTTTGCAACACGTGTACGGAAACTGCCCTGTTTCCGTCCTGTTTAGAAGACGGAAACCAGCTGATTATAGACGAAGATGACAATTTGCTAGTTACCATCAACTTTTAGTAGGGATTAATATGGTTTAAAAGCCTGCTATTTACATTTTTTCAATAACTGATATGGTTTTAATATACTGTTATTAGAATAAATGAAATTCTTTTATTGTTTTTTGTTTTTTGGTAAAACTCAAAATTTATCGAAACTGCATTTCATTAAAACATATTGTATTGCATTCCATTGCTATTTATTAAAATTTTCTTTAAATTATTTTTTTATACGAAGCTGAATAAATGTTTTGGTCTCTTTTATTTTTTAGCGATGCTATGGAATATGCGGCAGAATCTAGGAACGCTGAAATTGCCGAGGAATTACTGGAATGGTTCTTGGAACGGGGTTCAAAAGACTGCTTTGTCGCTTGTCTCTTCCATTGTTACGACTTGCTTCACCCCGATGTTATCCTAGAGCTTGCTTGGAGACACAAAATCTTGCACTTCGCGATGCCCTATCTCATTAACGTTATGCGTGAATACATCACCAAGGTGAATTTAAATTCTTATATATTAGATTATATAATGAAATATATTCTTATCAAAGTATCGTTTAAATAAGAATAATTCTTGAAAATAAGTTGATACAATTAAAATTAAATTGATTGAATCAAACAAAATTAAATTTAATTGAATAATTGATCAACAGTTTAAAGTGGCAGAAAAGTAACACTTTTTTCACTGTGAATTTTCAGGTCGATAAGCTCGAAGAAGCTGAAAATCGACGGGTTGAAGAGACTGATCGTCAGGAACATAAACCTATGATTATGCGTAAGATGAATTAAATTTAAATGTGTACTTTTGTTCTTAAGATGTTTTTACTTTATCTTTTATATTGCAGAATAACAAACATTTATGTATAGTTTTTAGTTTATTGAACTAAAGTTTTTTATGGGAAGGTAAATCCTTCATTATTTACTTTTCTCTTTATTATTTATTCTATACCTGTGCGTGGGTAGCCACACACGCATTTGCATTATGCATGTGTAGAATGTGAAAAAAATATATATTTTTGTATACTATTTGTACAACTATTGCTTATTACTCATGAACAACATCCTTGCTCTCATAATTTACAAGCAGACGGTCCTTGCTATGTTCCAATCCCAAAGAGTTCGAAGAAATTTTTTTTTCTCACATCCTTCGCAGAGTGCACAAACTTTTTCTTCAGTTTGTACTTTTTGAACGGTTCATTTTTCAGTATCACTAATTGGTATAAAGTTCTGTTTACTGTACTTAATTAACTTACATGATTAACTATTAGTTATTTGAAATTACAAGATAATGTTTAATTTCATTCGAATAATGTTTTAAACAGCGGAGCCACAACTTATGCTGACCGCCGGTCCAGGAATGATGGCAACTGGTTACGCGGCGCAGGGTGTCTACGCGACAGCTCAGGGTGTGTACGCACCCAATGCTGCTGCTTATCAAGGTTATGGCATGTGAAGCCCATTTCATCAACCAGCAGCATCTACTTTTCTATAAGGCTTAGGTAGCAGAGGATTAACGCCACTAGTTTATAGATACGATTGATTGCTGATGACAAAAATGGCAAAAAAGGAAAAAAAACCAACGTTCCACTTAGCTGAAACAATAAAACTCGATATAAAAATATAAAACGAAAAAAAATACAAAAAAATAAAAATAAATAAAAAATAACAGAATGAAACAAAAAGAATTATGGCAAGCCACCTAACATACAACACTGACACATCAAAGGCAAAACAATACAACAAATATGCAGAATGCCAAAAGTTATACGGGAGGAATGATAAATTATAATTGTTGAATAAAATTATAAGAGTTAAGAAAGAATGAGTTAAAAGATTAAAACAAACATATGATAAAAAGTAAATGAATCCTTTTACTTAACAGTAACGTTAACTCTGCTTTTATTATTATTATTATTCTTATTTGTAAGTATTCATTTATCATTTCTCTTGGCTGATGACTTCTGTTATTCTTATATAAGAAAAGATTCTGAAGCGTTATTAAGTCGTGTATTGTTTTGTAATGAATATTCATCATTTTTATGTGTTACGGAACTTAGATTAACGTTGAATGTTTATCGTTTCGAATGAGACAATTGCTTGAAATCGTTTGAAGAAGCTATTCCTGTTAATGTTTATAATGAAGTGGAAAAAGGAAAGGATAACAATGAAACGATGACACAGATCATGTATGTATATAAGTATAAATTATTTCGCGTGTGTTAAGAGATGAAAAAGAAAAAAAAAAGGAAAAGAAACAAAATTAAGGAGCAATTCTTCCTTCACGATGTTGAATTGTACATTCCAATTTCAAGGAGAAAATAACTTTTTTTTTTTCTTATCCCCCCCAATTGGCTCCATCCAAATAAAGGCATGACGACAATTTTACCTGTGTTGTTTCTACGAAGAAACTCATTTCTTTTCTTTTCTTAGTTTCGTGAGTTTCAGCTAACCAGCTGCGGTTTGAGGTAACAATGGCATTTACTAGGTTACAACGGCGTTCGGATTTTAATTTGAATACTTTAATTATATTACACTCTATTTTATTTTATTGTAATTTATTTTATAATTTTTTTAAATGCTTGTTGAAAGGAAAAGATAGTTGGTATCTGTTGCGGTATCTGGCGAGCTTTTCGTACAGTGATATTGCGATTTCTTTGTTATATTGGAATGAAAGTATCTTCTTACTTAAGGTTTATCTTGCTGCTTTTGAAGCGCCAGTCCCTATTGTCGTTATTTAATATTGTAACCATTTTAAACTGGTACTGTTTTTCACCGTAACCTTTAGTGTTTTTCTTAATAAAGTCAGTTTGAATATAATGGTTTGTGTGAAAAAAATAATTCGAATTTGAATTCTTATTATTTATGCAGGTAAACAATAAAGATAAATAAATATAAATTAATTCGAAGTTAATTTAAGTTAAGTAATACTGTATGCCAAATGTAACACTTGAGTAGCTCCATCTGGTAATAAAACTCTGATCCAGTGATGCACAGAAAGTCAGAGATTGGTCAGTATTATGTATTATTTAAAAATCCCTTTAAATTTAAGCCAATTACTCATTTTTTGTGCAAACTTTTGTTATTGGGTGGCGCTATTAAAGCTATCATTTAGCTTGTTGAAAACTAGTATACGAACGTTTATGAATGTTATTTCATTTGAAATGACTCATTTTTTTTTACAAAAATTCATGTGAATTTTAAATGATTAATATTTGGTGAATTAAGTTAAGTTCACTTTTAACAAACTATCGTTGAAAATCAAATCTAATAACGTATTATTACAAAATACTCAAAGCGTTTGTCATTTCCATGGAATATAACAATCTTGGACATCTGCTATAACGTTTTATAAAGCTAAAAACCAATGCAGTCTCATTAAATTACATTGCATTCTCCGTACCAATTTCACCATTAGTACAATTTAAAATGCCACATTTCTTTTCATTTAGTATTGTATATAGTTCGAGATGTTTTATCAAAGTGATAAAGTTGGTCGCTTTTCTTCAGACTTGTCAAACTTGGTCAAAAGAATTATAAACAATTACATACACACACACACAAGAAATAAACAAAATAAAAAGAATAACGAAAAAAAGATATGTGGATGAAATTGCAGAAGAGTAATGAATAAATGTAAAGAAAACGGTCACCGAAAAATGGTTCAAACTTGGCTAAACGCGTGAATAGGAACAATTGAAGAAGCAAATTCTCGGTCCCAACTCCGGTTGCGAGCAAATGATGACTTGTACAGCAATTCCCCGAGTGCGTCGTGAATTTCGTTTATCGTAATATGCTAATAAAGAAACGACTGGTTTTTTGCAATTACCTTTCATTTCTTATCTCATATTAACTTCTCCTTTTTCCAATTGTTTGATATTCACAATGAATATAATTTATTAATTAATTTACATTTGAGTAAAAGGTTGAATGTGAAATATCAGTTGTTTATTACTAGATTAGTGGGTTTTGAATTATTTTTACTGAACAATTTAATTGTTATAATTACTCAATGATAAGCCATTTATTTATCATGGGAGATATATCAATTTAATGTAAGAAGCTTTTATGATCTATAATTACTTTAAGTGATTCTGCATGTCAAAAACGCCGTCCAGTATCCACGATTAATTATTGAACAGTGATCTACTTTATTATATATACTTTATTTATCGAAGTGTAGTTTTAATAAATGTACCTCGATACAAAGAGTGGCAGCGGATGAATTTCAAAGAATGAGAATTAATAATAAATAAAGTTAAAAGTTGGCAAATAAAGTATATCAAACGATTCTTTCACTTTACATTACATTCTATAATTTGGTCATTACTTCACACTGGCTACCAGATGGCTCTTTTTGATATATAAATACACTGAAGAATCATATTAACTTTTGCAACTCGTTTTTGAAGTGGAAAAAAAACGATCTCCAAAAGTTGAGAGCTATATTACATTATAAAAATTGTATTTCCATAGAGATATAGTTTTTTCCCGTTTTGAAAGAATGGCTTATCATTCTAAAATTTTTAATATTAAATTATTTAATAAAAATAAATTAAGATGCGCTAATTCCTTGAATAAAGCATTGCGGTTACACCTCAAAGCCATCTGATGTTAGTTATTGTAACATATATTCCCTGTTAAAAATGACGTATAGAATATATAACAACATATTAAAACATACAAAAACGTAGACACTAAACAGATTACGACATATGTTTGTTTACGTTTTATATGTTTTAATACTTCATTTTTAATAGGGCTCTATACTTTTACAGGTTACCAAAACTGCCACTAGGTGGCTTAGAATTTTTAAATCTGGTACAAGAATTGTAAGAAAACAAAAATTGATTAATTGGAATGAAATATAATTAATTTTGTGAATAAGAATAATGAATGTCCTAAATTAATAATAATTCGGAAAATTTCGTATATGAGAAGTAATTATGCATTAAGGCTCGAAGAATTATGCCAACTTATTTATAGTTACGCATTGTACAAGTATTTCTGGTTAATTATATAATATGGAAATTATAAATAATAACCAAGTGTTACGACAAAACAGACATGATAAACAAAAATGAATAGGCAAAATGTGAATTGAATGGTAAATGAAATTTTAAAGAAAAAATATATATATACACATGAGATGTCCTGTTCGATACATCTAGGATGAGAGTAACTAGTTTTTTCTCGTCTGTTGTAGATTTTATTTTCTTTCAGGATTTTTTTAACGATTTGTTTTATCTTATATAGGAATTAGGTATAATAAAGTTATCTCTGAAATGATACATTGAATGGGACTAATATTATACATATGATTATATATATTAATAATTGAAATGAGTATTGAATAAAGTGCACAGTAAAGAGATATGCAACGATGTTGATTTTCATCTCAGACTTGAATTTCATTTAAATTCCAATTGGCCCCGATATTATAAATCCTTTTTTTACACATC
>JABFPN010006654.1:0-11278 GCA_022817305.1 Leptoteleia sp. ZL-2020 | reverse complement strand
TCAGGGGGGAGGGGGGGGGGCGTGCGAAAATTGCACGCGTGATTCGATCAGCAGATAAAGCGAGGGGCGCGCGCGCGCTTTTGTGCGCCGCGCGCGATTTCGTGAATGCGACCCGTGAAAGTGAGTGTCAAACGGCGGCGAAAAAGCGTAACGCGAAAATTGCATAATTGGTACACGTTACCCCCCGGCCGATACGATCTGCCGCGTTTGATCCCAAAGAACCGGGCAGATAAGCGGCCGCGCTCGCGCGCGCGTTTGATGCACGATACGCATGTGGCGGATCGATTTTCATCGCGATATCACGGTAATTGACTCGTCGCGGAATCGTCCCTGCGTCGGCAGGACGCCTAATTAGGCGAGTCCCGCCAGGAACCGTCAGCGACCAATTATGTCCGGTGTCGAGGTTTTTTTTCTTTTTTTTTTGTTACACGATGGACTACTTTTTTGCCACTATTACAACCGAGAAACAATTGACAGGTTGGTGTCAGTGATAATTGTTTCGCGATCTGATACCACAAATTGTCGGATATTGATCGTGATAATGCGATCTTTTAGGGATATTTCCGTGATATTGATCTGGAGGGGTTTTACAAATAGGTACACTGGGAGAAATTTGTTAGTAATTGGAAGTAATTGGGGGATATGTGCACATTTATAAACGAAGAAAAGTAAATAGAAAGAAGTACTAAAATTACTAGAAATGTTACTGGAAATACAAACAAATTACTAGCTTCTATTAGTAAACGAGTTATATACTTAAAATCTGAGTTAATAACTACACTCAGAAAAAAGTTATATGGTTAAGTTTTAGTGTTACTAGAATTCTGATTGAATTAACTATATTTTGGTTATTTTAACTAAAAATTAGGTAACTGGAACTAAAATTCTATAGTATTCACGAAAGATAGTAAATTATAAATGCAAACATATCCCTTATTTTATTATTAAATATAGTAATAACTGCTCAAATTCCTTTCAGCGAATGGTACCCTAGTAAAAATGAAACATATATGGTCCATATGTGGTGCATATATGTTTTAACAATTCCATATAAGAAAATAGAAAAATTCCTATAAGGACATATATATTTTTCCTTAATATTATGTTTTTCATTGTAATTAAAAACTTAGCAAAACTAAATAAAATTATTTTGAAAACTGTAAATGATTTTTCATGGCTTCTACAAGTATGTTAGTAGTAGCTCTAATGTAAATAGTAATTTGTAGAACATCTTTTTACCGCGTATGCTGAATATTAATAAATTTACATACCCCAAGGCAATTTTAGCAGCGAATGAATAGATAGAGGAAAGCTTACCTGAAACAGAAAAACATTTATAATTAGAATATGAAATTGAACAGGACATTACTTTAAATTTAATAACATACAATCATACCCTTATTCTGGGCAAAATATTACCTGGTTATTTTTCGCGATAACCAGAATTCTGGTTGAATTAACCAGAATATCGTCTAGGTAAAAATTGTATATATGCAACCTATATGATTGCCATATATAACATGTTATTTGTAGATTTTTGGGTGATTATTTCAACCAAAAATTTAGAAATGATTAGATAACTATTTCTAAAATTCAACAGTTACCACAACAATGATCAACAGCTACTTAATATCACCGTTCATTCTCCGGGGTGTACCCAATAATACCGTATTGCGCAAAGTTACCAAAAATAATTCGACTTAAAGCACAAACATTCGGCCAATTATCATCCTGCCATAATAATTCGAGAATAAACACCACCCAGTCCCAATTCTCCGAAGGCGAGGCTTTAATTCCACATTCGCGTCGGTATACGGTCACGAAGCCTAATTGAGTATTCAAAAATACCCCCAAACGTACATAAATATTGTAACGCGCGCGTAAATTATCGGCGCATGGAAATATACACGCGTCCTTCTCGCGAGCGAAGAAATGCGTCAGCGGCGACAAAATCGTGCGCGCCGGCCAAACGCGTCTAATGCCAGATCAGTGGTTCACCGATCCCCCCCCCCTCCTCTCCCACCACTCCGGGTGCAGTTACACCGGGCTGCCAAAAAAAGCGCCGAGAAATGTTGCAAATCATAGCGGACTTTGACAAGGGATACGTTCGATGCTCGATAACCAACTAATTCTGGTGTTCCGTTTCATAAACAAACCCATTGCCAAGATTTCGGCGAGTGATAATTTTTGCACGCGCAACGTGACGTTATTTTTAATTCACGTTCGATCGTTGAATAGTTATTGCCAATTTAAAGATCAGTAACGATGATCGTGATCTAAAGATGTTAATGTTATTTTTTTTATTAAATTATTATCATTAGATCATGATCAAATTATCATTGATTGGATCAAGATCATGATAATATCATCATTGGATGGATCGAGATCATGATAATATCAATGGTTGGATCGAGATCATGATAATATTATCATTGATTGGATTGAGATAATGATAAAATAATCATTGATTGAATCAATATCATGATAATATCATCGTTGATTGGATCAATATCATGATAATATCATTGATCGGATCGAGATCATGATAATATCATTGATTGAATCGAGATCATGATATCATCATTGATTGGATTGAGATCCTGATAATACCATCATTAATTGGATCTAGATCATAATAATATCATCGTTGATTGGACCAAGATCATATGATAAAGAAATATGATCAAGATCTTAAAGCAATCCCAAGGTAATTTCCATTGTTTAATATTAAATTAAAATTTTTTATTAATCTTATATAATTATTAAATATAACGATCATGGAACGATGAAATTTTTTCCCTTGATCACCAACCCACTAAAATAAGATACTGATCATCCGACAGAGAAGCATGCTAATTCATTATAAGCATGACTTGTATATATCATGACTTATACACAACAAACATTTGATCGTAACTTGTTTATTTACGATTAAGATCGAAAGGACGCGAGGTATTTATTACAACCCAATTAATCCGAGAAAGATTTCCATGATTTGACACAACACTTTTATCAAAAGAGGTCAAATAAATCCGGCTTAAGGTACAGTGACGCGTCGCAAAAGAACCGGCCTCATTGAGAGAAACACACGGAGAAAATAACGGGGCGTTTTCGTCGTGGAGAAGGTAGCTGCGACCTCGATCTCGATCGTTCCTTTGACAACTTCGTCATCGCGAAGAACCCATGAAGAACGGTTTATGGACGCGCGTGACTTTCAAACCACTGTCCTAAGACTCCCAACAATGTATACGAGGCGTCGCTTTGTTGTGCTTCGGGAAATACTGAAGAAAGGTAGTGTTTATCGTGGCACTTCTTGTAAAATCATCGACGATTTTTCGTTGAAAAATTGTACTCGGGTTGATGATAGATCAATGATATGTTATGATCATTGTAAAATGATCTTTGTATACCGATTTAGGTGAAAATTTTAGTACAATAAAGACTTAAGAAAATGATATTATTGTGATCTTTGTGAAGATCGTAATAATATAATATTACGATCATCGTGAAGATCTTTATTATTTAATTTATATAACCTTATTAAAGTTAGATCAATGATCTGTTTATGATATACAATGAGTGAATTCAATATTGATCTACGAAAAATGGTTGGAAATGATATTTAAGAAAGATCATTATTACGATCATCGTAAAGATCGCTTTATGTGAAATCGATATACTTTGATCCTGATTTATAACAGAAATTTATAATATTAGAAAAAATGTTATAGAGGAATAGAACTATTGATTTTCGTCAAACTTTAGTGTGAATGTGGGAGGGGGCGTGGCCTAAGTAGCAACATGGACTGGTGATAGAGGGTAAAACTAATGACTGTAAGATAATTATATATATGTACATATATTATACTAAATATATACCATACATATAATACATTATATTAAAAGAATATTATAAAACCTCATATATCCCCGAGCTATTATAAACTGTAGTAGCAACGACTAATAAATTTTTCCCAGTGTAGGTGTTCTTAATTAATCGTGGTTACTTGAAAATGTTGATTGATGATTTTGAGAACTTAATGATCATTAATTACTGTAATTATTGTCAAGTGACAATTAGATACTTGTTATATTCAAATATTGATTTCATACTCCAGGACTGAGATGTAATGTTTAATTGCTACGGATTTGTAATTTCGTGATTGCAACGTTTATCGATTAATAAAAATGTTTGATTGTCCATGATTCAAATGCGATATTAAGTAGAAGATAATTCCGTATCCTATACGCAATCATTAAATTCGAATATTCAGTTTAATTGTTAGCTCGATTTAGCCGCAGCTTGTTGACAAATTAAATTTGTCTTAAAATGAATAGTAATTACGATTTGAGCGTAATTCAAACATGATTTCCAATTGTTTACGATGGACGTAAATTTACACAGCACTTATATAAAATAAATTTAATGCAAAACAATAAATAATGTCTACCTGGTTATTACAATTGAATCATCTAATTTCAAACATGAAAAACGAGTAATTTTATTAACCGAATAACAATCTGAAGATCAATTCAAATTTGTCCACGAGCAAAGCTTCGCCGTTTGACGAAAGATGGCGCCACAATTAAGTTTTGCTTAAAATTATCTATTTTTAGATTTATAAAAGATAATATCTGAATCCGAGACTGTTTTAAGTGAGACAAATTATAGGGATAGATTTCAAAAATTGAAGACAAGTAAATTTGACGTCGAAGACAAAGAAGGGAAGACCGAAAGGGTATAAAAATTCGCAATTAGAAGCACTATTAGACGAATGTAAAGATTTGCACTAACATTAGGGGCAATTCGACCAGCAATTTCACATCTTTGAAAGTGAATTGCAACAAAAGAGCGACAAGACTTATTTCCACCCCTAAAAATCGTTATAAAAAGCATGAAATTCAATTTCAAAACTCTTCCCCCGGCGATCGCTTTTATTGGCAACATAATTTATCGTTCGGAGGTCACCGGCGCTTTATGGACAGAAACAATTTTGAATTTGTTCGCGAATCGAGTGAGGATCATTTCTAGCCGCTCGAACGGCTTAATGATGAACTCGGTTAAAAAGGCATAAAATGTATGACACATGGATGGACCGTTGAGAGTTATCCTCGGCGTGGAGTGCGAGGTGAATTCTCGAGCAAAAGTCGTGTGGCGGTCGAGGTAAGCCGAGGTGAGATGAAGGAGGCGGAGATGTGGAAGATGCGGAGAGAAGAGGGTACGCGGAGCGGGGAAGCGGGGTAGGCAGGGGGAGGGGGGAATGGGGGATGCGGCGGGGACGGGAGGTGAACTCGAGGAGGCGGCCTTGAGAACGCGGACCACAGAGACCCGCGAAGCGACCTACCAAGCGAGCCAACTCCAACGCGAATCAACCGCTCCACTGGCAAATCACGAGTGGTTCTCATCCCAATTAGTTTTTGTTCGGTCGTTTTCATGCTTTCGTCGGAAAATGGCGATTAATTCCGGAGGAACCCGCGCTTTTCCTTCGACCGCAAGGCTTAAATTCCCCCCCCCCCAACCCCTCACCCGAGCCATTGTCGAGCGTTTCACCAGCGCGAGTCAATTATCGACGAAACATTATTACTGGAAATATCATAAATTATTTTTTTTATATACTGGTTTAATGGAATTTCTACGGTAATCAATGGTAAAATTCAAAAATGATATGGTATCTATTGGTATAAAAATAGTAAAAATTAATATTATTTTTTACTATTACTTTTTTCTCAGTAGATCACTATTATATTGTAAAATTTACGATCTTCGTAATGAACAGATCACTAAGATCAGTCATATTTATAAATAGTACATAATATACTCATATATATAATATTCGTATATTATTACAAAAAAATTTTACTCACTGTTTGTGAATGTGTTTAAATTGCAAAAAATGCAATTTAAAAACTGAAATTATTTAAATATCCCCACAAAAAATTCCGATCTTTTTTTCCCGCGTAAACACGACTGCGATAACGAGCAATATTAAATTTTCTAACTTTAGTTTATCTAACTGGCAGGTAGGTCAACTCTCGGTGGAGTAGATGGACACTTTGTGAGATGGTTAGGTCGCGGCGCATTGGGACGTGGAACTGATTTTGTTACTGCTGACCTTTACGCCTCGAGATTATCTTCTAAAACCTATTCATAGATAACTGCAATGCAATAATAATTCGTAATTCTTAATACGAAAATTGGCGTTAGATTTTGAACAATCTGTGCAATTGGTCAAATTTAGGTTACGCCCCTTTCACTTTTACATAAAAGTTACACAAATACTAATATTTTCCCAGAAAACTATCGTCCGGATAGAACCTATTAACACTCGAAAACATTGACACTAAAGTTCGACCAAGATCACTTTTGTTTCCAAGAAAGACTGGTAGACTGGTAGTGAAGCGAGTGAGTGGTGACTGGTTAGTAATAACCGGTGACCGGTGACAAGTGTCTAGTAACTGCAAGCTAACGGGTTCTACTCCTTTACAACATCCATTTTCTCTAATATTTCTTTTAAAATGTACTTCTACCACATTATAAGGAATATTATAAATGCAAACATAACTCCAAAGCTATTATAACATATAGTAGCAACTATTAACAAAATCCTCTTAGTACAGATCATTTTCCTTTGCTAATTCGAAACCATATCGCATTAATGATCCCGCTTCCACATGACCAGATCAACCTGGTACGAGAAGCCAGATTCGATCGTGTCCAAAGCCCATTTCGTTTTCATTCACCCCGGGATTGATCATTCTCATCGAATAATGACTCGAATTTCGGGTCTTCGATATCGACGACGCGTGCCAACGAGGTGTTTCAATTCCAAACAAGTATCCACTTCGCGATCCGGAGCAACTGGGTTCGCTAAATTACACCTGTCTCGGGTAGAGACACCTGCACCGGGCGATCTAGGTAAAGCATGACTCAGGTACTTTCAACGAGGCTCATTCCCCCTCCCCTCCCCCCCTTCGCTCGCCCGTCCCGCCCCTCGTCCATTTCACCGTACCTCGCAGCACCCCGCTCCTTTTTTTTCCTTGTTGACATCCTATTGTTACAATACTCTCACTGACATTCCTTCGCTTCCTCCTATTCCCAAAGGCAACGACTCAGGAAACCTCAAGATTTCGTGATCCGAATGCACGCCTGCCGCTTATGATATTTTCTCCCCTCGACGTTTCAGCGTCGATTCGTTTATTACGAGGAATTTTATTTAATAAATGATAGGTAGATTGTTAGAAAATTTAAATTTTCAGTGGGGTTAACATCGATTGTTTAATGAGAGTCATTTTTAATTATACAATTTTTTTTTATTGTATATGATTTATTTTAATTTATGACAAGTTGGTCACCGGTCACTGCTCACTAGTCACTACTCCCTAGTCACTATTCTCACTATTTTTCTACATCATCGCCTAGACATATTTTAGACTGGTTTAAGCTTGACAACCAAAGTTGACAGTTTGGTATCAAATTTGGGCCAACCTTAAAATAACCTTGAGAATAGGTTTAAAATCCAGTCTTGGCAGCAAGTCTGAGCCATGCTTCTGCCAAACTTGGTACAAATATATTGCAAACTTTAACCAATCATACCAGTAAGTTTGGTCCAAGCTTGCCAATACCAATGAAGATCCCAAGTCCAACAATAAACCAACCCTACTCACCAATGTTGGACCAAGATTGGCCCAACATTTGTCAGCACTGAAAGTCAATAACTATTTTTTATCATGAATACAACACTTGAAATCGTGTCTACTATTTGATAATAACAGTAAAATGATTTTAGAACATTATTTAATTGATTTCTTGGTGTATCATTGAAATTATGAATCATTAATCGTATCAAATAAATATCCTTGGTAAGTTAAATGTTTCATTTTTTTTTAATGATCTTTAATGATCATTATGAAATATAATATATTCTAAAGAGCTCTAGGATACTAACGAAGTCATAAATTAACTTCCAAGTCAAAGGTCGTTTCAATTTAATAATAACCTGTTAAAAAATAATAATCGATGGAAAACTGAATGCAATTCCGAATGATCGCAGGATGATTATTTTAATTTGATCACGAGCGTGTGGTGATCTTGATGAGGCCGGTAATGTATACAACAATTTAGTTGATTATTTAATTGTTTCGGATTAATTTCAGTTTTAATGCGCACGGAAGAAATATTACAGTAATTATTACTATACATTATGGTACCATTCGTAAGATAAATTTCTCATCTCGTTACTACTCTTAAAAACGTAATAAATGAATGAGATATACCTTAATACAAATGAAATATATATGGTCCATATATATTTTAACAATTTCTATAAGAAAAATAAAAAAAAATTATATATGTGACATATATGTTATACCATGTAAAAATGGAATTCTTCCCATGAAAAAAAGGAAAGATTCGACCTGTATAACGATTTGGTTTTGAACATTTCTGCGGGCAGTACAATAATTCGCATAATTCCTTTTAAAGACAAGCCGGGCAAATATTTACAATTGCGCTTTAATGACAGTCATTCGTTTGCGGAGAGCGACCGGGCTGAAAAACCGCGACGCTCCTTCAATTCGTGGTTTTAATCAAAGCACTTTTTTCCCGGGGACGCTTTGAAGATTTTTACGAGCCGAGGACTTTTTGGCATTTTTTGCGATCTTTGTGCCACGAGCGAAGTCTCATTGTTAAAAGTCCATTCAAGACATAATATCAGGAACATCCCGTGGCGTTAGATACGGCAGTTAAGAAATTTTAAATTTCGTAATATTGTGGAAATGTTCATTGAAATTTCACATGGAAAAATTTTATATATGCGGCATATATCTTTTTAGAAATATGTCAGCATATATGCCACATATATGCCTCATATATTCCAGGATATATGCCACATAAATGCCAGATATATGCCACATACATTCCAGGATATAAGCCAGGATACATGCCAGATATATGCCACATACATTCCAGGATACATGCCACATACATTCCAGGATATATTCCAGATATATGCCACATACATTCCAGGATATATGCCAGATAGATGCTACATACATTCCAGGATATATGCCACATACATTCCAGGATATATGCCACATACATTCCAGGATATATGCCACATACATTCCAGGATATATGACATATATATGCTAGGATATATATCACATATATGCCAGGATATATGCCACATATATCCCACATATATGCCGCATATATGGCAAACTATATAAATTTGTTTCCATAGATTAAAAAGTCAATGCTGAAATTGCATAAACTTAAGAAAAATAATTGTTTATTTTACAATCCCTCTTATAATATACCTCTTATTTACAAAAATTATCGTTCCATGAATCATGCGGAAATATGACTTCTTCGGGCTTCATTATTTCTTATAAATTGTACATACGAGGGGTTTTTTTCCATGTGCAGTGGAAATATAAAAATAGATGTACATATTTTATACATAAAGTGTTTATCCAGACTACACGTGCGTAATGCGCATGCGCACTACAGATGTACATGCATAAATACAGTGTAACGCTGGAAAGTTTTTTGTAACGCTTTAAAGTCGGATGTAAACAAACTTTGCTCCCATTTTTTCATTCATTTTAATTGTTTCTGACGCAACTTTTTCCCTCCGTTAACAGCAGGAACTATTAAAATGAGTTTAGATCCCTATGCCTTAGTAAAAATGAGACATATATGGTCCATATATGTTTTAACAATTTCATATAAAACAATAAAAAATCCGTACATGGACATATATGTTTATTCTTAATCCATACAGGTCATATATGGTCGATATATAAAATAATTGATTTCCATTTAAGGAAATGATTAAATTCATATATGGCTAGAATATTATATCAACGGCATTGCCATATATCGATGGTCATAGAAGGATTAAGGAAACTATATGTATGTTCATATATGAATTTTGTTTCCTCATATGAAATCGTTAAAACATATATAGGCCATATAAGTTTCGAGAAACATATATGCCAACATATATGCGCCATATATGCCCCCTACATACAATTTTTTATGGGATTTCATTACGAAAAATTTTGACCATATTCATTTTTACTCAGATAACCGTGAAAATGTTAAAATTTTCCTTGATCATCGAATCAAGATCGTCGAATGTGTCCCGCGCGACGATTCAACGAAGATCATTACGAGGCGCAATGTAACTGTATGCGAGTTATGTAAATAACGCAATAACAAGTTGAAATAGTTCAAAGTATTTATAGTCCGAAGCATTAGCATTGAAATCGAAAGCGAGCGATTCGCGGTGGTTTATTATCCTCCAAGGTTTCGGATTGGCCATCGCGGGCCGATCAAGGTCCTTCTTATCCTTTTGAGTGGCTGCCGATAAGATAAGCCCACGGCCGTTGCGACGCGTACTTCCGATATCGGACCGGCTCGGCTTCTTTGACAGGCCGCTGTTCGCGTATCATATACTGCGCGGCTGGCGTGCGCGCGCGCGCTCGCTCGCTCGCCTCCAGTTTCGTTATTTACGACTTCTTAAATCAAGCCCCGGCCAATTACGTCGAATTAATTAAATGGAAAATAATCGTTTACGGCCAATTATTTCGGCGCCGAACATTTATAGTTTCGTTTAGATAACGCGGGGGAATGAATTGCCCCTTAAATTTGTTTGCATATTTCCATTTCTAACAAGAAAGCTCGCTTTTCTCGCTTGGTTTTCCATTTTCCCGGGAAAAACTGATGGGGTATATGTGAAAATGTCTGTGACATATATGTAGCATATGTGTGAAAATATATGACATATATGGTATATATGTAGCATATATATGACAAATATATGACATATGCGGGACAAATGTGAAAATGTATGAGGTACCCATGAAAAACATGTATATAGGTTGCCATATATGCGGTATATATGTCGACGTATATACCACATGTATGCGGCATAATATATGTTTTGATAAACATATATGCCAACATATATGCCATCTATATAAAATTGTTTCATGGATACATGATATATATGTGGCATATATGTGACAGTTATATGACATATGTGGCATATACATAACCTACAAGTGACATATATATGACATATATGTGCCATGTGCCATATGTGTGAAAATATATAACGTATATATGATATATGTCACCTACATGTAACATATGTTACATCTATGTACACACCACGTAAAAATCAACATATATGGCGACACATTATATATATATATATATATATATATATATATATATATAAATTATAAATATAAAATATATTATATATAT
>JABFPN010006653.1:0-11278 GCA_022817305.1 Leptoteleia sp. ZL-2020 | reverse complement strand
TGCGTTGGCCTAACAGCGCGCCTTCTTTTGTTTTACCGAAATTATATGACTGTTTTACCGACAGAGCACGGTTCACTCTATTCACAGCATAATTGTTACTAGTTCACCATGTAGGATCAACAGCGTAAGGCCAACATTGTCTAGCAATGTTATTCCTATGCCGTTATTTTTTCCCGTGCGTGTATGTTTTTTTCTTAAAGCTTATATGGCCATATATGAATGATATATGGTAAAAATTGATATCAATATAAGGAAATTATTAAAACCACATATTGCTAGAATATTATATCAATTATTGCCATATATCAACCATATATATATATATCCATATGTTTCATTTTTAATGGGGTATTATTTTTGTAAGAATTGAAATATCAAATATTTCAATTAGATCTCCAGAAATTATTATTTGCATTATTATAATTATTATTATAAAAAAAGTTAATACCCAGTTTACATTTTGTTTGTTCTTAATTGTTAAAATTTACTTACACGCTGAAAAATTTTTCATGTACCGTGCAAGGTGATATTTCTTAAAAGTGTTTTGAAACAAAATACCTCCATAGTGCAATTTAAAACAAGAATCCAATAGAATATATCTTACTAGTGCAGCAAAGGCACGGAGCTGATGTCCTGGTTATTAAAACGTGCACGGAGAGGAAAAGATACTTTAAACATTGTTAAAGTTAAGATCTCAAATTAAAATTATACTCATTATTGAATTATCGTTAAAATTTAGATACATTTCCTAGTAAAAATGCAACATATATGGTCCATATATGTTTTCTCTTCATTTATATATGGTCATATACGACTACATATGATTGATATATGATAATAATTTATTTCAATACAAAGATATTATTGCAACCATATGTGGATGGAATATTATATCAACTATTACCATATATCGGCCATGCATAGCTATATATGGATTAAAAAAACACATGTTCATATATGAGAGCCAATAAATCACTAATACTAATCCACCGAAAGTAGTTGACTTGTACTGAGATAAAAAATCTGATTAATTTTCATGGATAATCATAATTAGTTTGGATTAATCAGGTCATTGATTATTTTAACCAAAAATTAGATAATTGCACCGAGGGAAATATCATTAGTACTACTAGAGCTGAGGTGCGAAGTTAAGTTTTTTCCGATTACATTTTCTTGTTGTGGCAATTCTGTTTTCTGATAGCAGTAACTAAATTTGCTCTAGCTATCAAATTATTGTTACCACGACTACATTTTTCCGATGCAGTAATTAGGATTATTCTAAGAGTAACTGTAAAGCTAATATTAATCAACAAAATTTAAATATTTTTCTCAGTTTATAACTGAACTAACATAGTTATTACAAAAATTATTAACATTAGTTTGAATGAATATTTCTATCATAATTAACTAGAAATTTCAATATAGTAACGTAAGATAAATATGTAAAAGATTTATTGTCAATGCCTGCAGATTTGAATTAAAAATTGCATTGTTTTAGCTTTGTTACAATGCGAATTGCATAGTTGACATTTGTTATAAGGACATCTTCAATCGTATCAATCGTAACATAAAAAATTGATTTGTCCAAAAATATCAATGGCAACATTGCTGTTTAAGGATCGTTTAGTAGTAAATAATTCCACTTTGAACACAACTTTGAATAAACTGTAGTAATTCTAATAATAACTGTACCCAAAACTTGACATACATTTGCTTTATCTCAAATTATCGGTCATGCTGTGTCAGTAATATACAAGCATAATCTGTTCCTGTACAATTATGTTATATTAATATAGGCATCATTTTTTATATATTCAGGCATTTCCAACGTTTCCATTATTTTGATTTAAGTTACTTAAGTGCTTTTACATTAATAAGCATAAATAAATTAATATTACTTATTAATTTACGATATGATGTATAAATTCGAGCAGCTTCGAGTTTGATTCAATTGTAATTATCATTATTAAATAACAACTACACCAATAATAGTTGCCAAGTATAGTCAGCTTTATGTTTGGGCAATATTTACAAATTACATGTAGCCCTTTGTTTTTTAAAACAAAGAGACATAATTCCTGTTTGAATTTATTGAAATTAACTAAATGACATTTTTCACAGTATAGAAAAAATGTCATTATCAAACTAGTATTTGTCAGACTCTAATGTGAATGACCAAAGGGGTGTGGCCTCAATTTGTTTTAAAAATTATTCATTACGACCTTCCATGCAACAGTGTAGAGTGGCGGTAAACCCTCTGACTGATAACTGTGAGGTAACATGTTCTATTCCTAGTCAAATTTCCTCTAATATTTCTCTAAAGTACTATATAAATGACATATGATATTTTATTAAGAATACCATACAGGCACGCATATCTGAGTCATTATAAAATATAGTAACTACTAATAAATTTCCCGCTCCGTATACGCGAATACTTACGCGTAACATTTAAACGCCCGACATAAACGAAAGTTATTTTTACATTAAACATAATTGCTTAGATAAATATGAATAGCTGCGGGGTATAAACTATTTTTTCCCCCGGCGTAATATTGCTTTAAAAGTATAACTGTAGTTATAAATCTTCAAACGACAACAATGATGTCAACAATCTTTATGGCGGCACTACGAAACAACGCGTAATGTAATTCAAGAAAAAAATTAACGAAGAAAAAAACGTTGTCTCTGAAAAAAATACACACGCCGTAAAAAAATATTTCCATTAAAACGGTAATAAATTGATTGCTGAATTCTGAATAGCATTGATCGCAGAATGTTGAAATAGCATGTTAGTTTTCTTCGGTACAATGTTGATACAACAATATTACTACTAATCTATTAACGTCCGCAAGGACGTTCTTCGGCCATTTCATTTCAAACCACATTTTTCAATTCTTTCAAAGGAAATTAAGATTCAATTTTTGTCATTTGAAATTCATTTAATTATAACTGCCGTTGTTGGTTCTATTAATTGAAATAAATCTTTGGCATGAGTTAAATATTGCAAACATTAATAACAAATTATTCATATGTAAAATTTAATATATGCATCGTATATATGGGCATATGTAGTACATAGCAAACATATATGTTGCATGTATAAATTTTTGCCCGTGTTCTGTCACTTATGCAAAAAGAAAGCTATATAATAATAAATCTTTAAAATGTAATCATCGGTAATATAAAAAAAAAGCTCAAATGTACTAAAGATAATTATAATAAGTTTTCCTTCCTTTAATACAAAACTGTCCCTCATAATCGGAGTAAACTTTTGCAAAATTTAATTTCTATTGCTTTCGATGTTTTCGAAATACAACGATCTGAAAATTCACGCAATTTTTTTTCTTTTTTTTTTTTTTTTGTAGGCTTGTCGTACAGCTCCAACAGATGGATGCCTCGTTCCTCACATGTTATAATTTTCAACTCGTCGTACCTTGAAAACTACAAAAGCAATCAAGGTGAAAACTTAAAGGAAACTTCTTTCGGTCATAAGGGACAATCGTGTCACTGGAAGTGAGTGAAAACTTAAATGTAACGTAAAAGTGTGACCTTTTATTTGCACGAAAAATTTAACAACAAAATAAAATTGATCGATAATTTTTTTTCTTTTAATGTAGTATCTTTCAATTCGAAAATATAATTGTCTTTGCGATTATTACAAATTTTATCTTTAATAATAAAAATAATCACTTCACTAGAAAATATTTTAAACTTCACCGGCCACTTTTCTCTCAATGCACCAAGCAATATTGGACCCTGAATTTCTGGACGCGACTATCGAACGTCACGGCGGCGTTGTTCAGGAAAACATCGCGCCTAAATTGGGCCAAAAGAAAACGTCGATACGAGTTGTTTCAGAATTACGCGCATTATCAATAATACCGATAGGTTTTTCAACGAGTTATGCCCGGTGACGTTAATTTAACTGAAACAAGTGTAAATCAATATCATTCGCTTTGTCTTTGTTGCATTCGCAAAAGCGTACCTTTCATATCCGAAATTGAAACACTTCTAACAGAACCACTCCTCCCCACCCCCGGGGGTGGAATATGCAGCAGTATATATATTTTACCGAAATGATTACACGGTGACAACTTTTCCTTTCTTCTCGCTCTCTCTCTCTCTCTCACACATCGCGGCGCTCCGCGCGAATTTACGATCAAATTTGAAATATGCATTCACTTTTACATTAAACGTCGATCATTATTATATTACGTGCGGATGCGTCAGATGAAAATTGAGGCCGGCAACGAGTGCTCGCAACTTATTTTGCGATCCCACCCACGATATCATGCGGCACGGTCGTCGAACACCAAGTCGGAAGTGCTGACATAGTACTTTTCTACAGCAAAGAGCACATTGCAAAACGTTTTCGACGTGACACGCGGTTTAACGAATGCGAATTCGACGTACACCGCAAAAGGGTGGATGTATAAAACTAAAACTGCCGAAATAAAATGAAAGTAAAATAAAAAAAAAAAGAAAGAAAAAATAGGAAAGAAAAAAACAACGAGAATTGCGCGACTTAGGACGTTATACGCGTACAAAAATGCGCGCGCGTTAAAAATTATACGGAAACAATTACCAGTGGGGCGTGAAGGGGGGAGGGGGAAAAGGTGGTGGAAAAAAATATTCTACCTTTGTCTAGTGAAATGGATAATTCGTGCATTGTACGCGCAGTTATGTAATCCCGATTATCAATGAATAAATATTATTCGCAAAAGTGAATAATTTAATCGCGACACAGACAGCTAAGTGTATACGCGCGTGCATACACACACACACGGTAACGTGTAAATAATTTTTCCTTTTTTTTCCCCTTCTTTCCTTTTCGGCCTTTGCCACCCTTTTTTATTACCTCAACTCGATTCTCTTTATCATCGCGCTTGTGTCCGGCAGTCTCGCGTGTTTCGACGAAATTTACTCGCGCGCACGATCTCGATAGGCTCTATAATTATCCCGTTTTATCTTCATCAAGAAGTCTAAGCTACATCACCGTAGGATAGGTAATTCGACTATAGTGCAGAAGTGCATTCTGAAATGCTGCCACCTTTCGCGCGGTGCGCGCCGAGGCCCCAAACGAATATTTAATACAAATAAACCTAACGAATGATGGCCGAAGAATGAAACGTTTTATAAATTAACAACGTGACCAAGGATTGTTTTATAATAAAAGGGCGAAAGGGTAAATTAACAAAATGAAAACAATAACAATGTTTGTTGTTGTTTTTTATTTATTCTTTTTTCTAAGCAGCCCTTCATGGACATAAAAGCGAAAGAAAATAAAGTTTGTTTACTTTGTTTTTTTTTTTATTTTGAAAACGTTTTACTCTTCGGTCCCGTACCTAAAAATTCCCACGTCGACGCACTTTCCATTTTTAGTTTTATAAACAGAATGCTCGGTAAGAATTTTTTTCCCCCTTGATTAATTAACTTTTATTTGTGTATATTGCAATCATTTTATGGTGTGCATTTTATTTGAAGATAACAGATAAGGTAAATAAAGCAAATTGTGAGGTATTATGCGAATGATAATAAGTTGGATTGACATTATTACTGTGCATACACTGAGAAAGAAGTTAAGATAAATATTATCAAATATAGAATCAAAAGTAAAATACCTTATAATATTGCCAGGATAATCGTCAACTTTGTATAAACTTTTACAAGATTTCTAAAATATAGAGTTATCAATTTGTAGTACACTGCAGAATTCTACTGTGTTGGAATACTTTCTATTAGTATAATAAAAATTTTGGCCTGATAATACACTGAAACAAAAAACAAACAAACAAAGAATTAAAGCGAAGCCGTTTGTACAATATAGGAAAAATTTCCTTGCAAGCACAGTAAAAATTATGGTAAAACACACCAAAGTATTTGAAAACACGTTAATTAATAACTGAAAATGTTTAAAGCGTTTAAGAGCAGCCACATATTTATAATTGAAATGAGTTCAGATTTGCTAAATATTTAGTTGAAGTTTAACGATATTCTCAGGTATTTATATTAGTATATATTAAAGTTAAATAGAATTAGAGTAAAAATTCGAAGAATTTTTTTCTCAGTGGTATGAAATAAAATTGCAAAAAATTGCAATTTTCTGTGTGCAATAAAAGTTGTGCCCATGTTGACTATTGATTAACGTCTGATGAAATTTTCCGCTCACAAAATGAGCACGTAAATGCGAACGTTTAATGTTACACGTAACTATATTTTACATAATTTTTGAAATAACTGAAAATCTTTTATACGTGGACACGCTTCTTTACGGATAAGAATAAACATTTTAATAATTAATCATTTTTTGAAGTATAAACTTTCACCCAATACTTTTATTTCAAATAGAGCAATCGCTCTTTATCTTGATCGGAACTTTAAAAGAAAGCATTTTATTATGTGCACGGAAAAAAGTTTTCTCTCTTTTTTTTTTTAAATAATACATTATTATTTATTATTACGTATTATTATATAAAAAAATAATCTCGCAACGCCAGCATAAATGATTATATCCCACGTGATAAAAAAATCTTGCGATCAATGTGCAAATGTAAAAAAATACAATTAATCTATCACATTTCGCCCAATATTATTTCGCTCTTTTTTTCATTGACAAGGGAAAGTTTAATTTTTTAGCGATTGAAATTATACCTTGATTCGCATTAATTTGTATAATTTTATTAAAAGCCGATTGAAAATTTAACACGTAAAAATCACACGGATCTAAAGATTTTATGAAGTTTCATTTCATAGGGATTTTATAACAAAAATAATAAACGTATTTAATATTGATTATTGAAACTAAATCGTTTCTATTATTTAAAAATACTGACTTTTATGTCATAAAAATAATGAGTTTTATGCTGGAAATGATGTCAAACTATTTTAACAACAAAATATGACACGAAATATAAATAAATATTACTGAAAACTGAACCTGTACTCTAAGGCATAAAAATCGATTTAGATTTAAATTGCAACTTGATTTTCAACATTCAAACATTCACATTTTAAGTTATTATGTTTTTTTTATTTTTTATTTTTTTTTAGTTTCACTTTTACACGTAAGTATCACATATATGTAATATTTCGGAATATTAACGGTATAAAGGATAATGAAGTTAAGGTTAAATTGAAAGAGGTGCAAACTCAATAACAGAATACAGCTATATTTAAGTTTAAAAAATGTGGGAGCTGCATAGAGAGAATATCCACTTGACGCCTTAGCGACTCAGAGTTTTATAATAGTTGGGTAAGTGGCTCGGTAGCTACTCGATTGGCCTTGATTAACGATGCCAAAGTTTAGATGAAAAAGAACAAATCTGACCACAGCAGAACTGTAGTTAACTATCGGGTGGCTGAACTTTTCCTTAACTTGCATTTTATTTAGATTCGTTTTTAAGTGTTCATTTATTTTATACATCGAAAAGTGAAAGGTCCGCAATTTTACCTTTATCAATATATATACTTAATCTAATTTATCATGTATATTCTCATTTTTTATATGACAATACACTGAGAGAAATTTATTAATGTTTGCTGCGATATCTTATGATAATTGTAATTTTAAAAAATTATTGGAAAAAAATATCGTTCTCAAGAAATAAAACTCGTCATCTCACAGTCATAAGTTGCCCGGTTTACCATCACTCTATGGCGCCAGCTAGAAGAATCTTTTAATTTTATGATTAAAGAATTTATGAAAAAGGTTTAAACGTGCCTAATTGTTTATTACTGTAAAAAAAAGACTAATTAAATGAAAAATAATATGCAAAATTAGTTGAAAAATAACATGCAAAATTAATTCCAGATTAACTCACTAATAAATTTAAAATAACTTTTTTTGAGCAGCAGCAACTAACGGTAAGTAAAGTTTCATATAAAGTTTTACGAGAAAAAGCGGCACTGCTTTGCTTAAAAAAATCTTTACTCCTTTTACGTTTAAACGTGTTAAAAAAATAAAACTTTCCGTATACAAATTGTTTTTATCATTCATCTTACATGATACAAAACTCCCGAGACCATGAATTTAATAGCACCTCTCGGAATACAACCAGATAAAACCGTTTTTATCTAAAAAAAATCTCCTTAAATAAAACAATAGTCAGTTTTAATCTTTGAATTGAAATATTAATACAATTTATTGTAAACTTACAATTCGGAGGGAAAGCGGGTGATTTACATTTTAATGTTATTAACGCAATACCCACGATCGCTTTATAATTCAAAAACTACTTCAGTTCGATGATTTGTACCAACAAATAAAAAGATAATAATTAAATCGGAAATTTCAATTAAAGTAAATGAATCGCATAATATGCTTTTTATTAAAATCCGCTAATTGGTGCTGGCCATTAAAATGAAGTAGTTTGCCAAATATAGGGCATCCTGAAAAATCATCGTAAAGAGTCGGCAACATTATGCTTCGCATTTAAATGTACAAAACATGCTTGCGCGTGTATTTATTCGTTCATTAAAATACTACCAATGAATTTCAATCGATTTTAAATATCATTCGGGAAAAATCTTAAAATTTAACGCCCATTTTTTTCCACGTTGAAATATTTTCATGTGATAATCAAAAGTGTTTGTCCGACATAAACATTTATATTATGATAATTGACTTAGTTATTTAAGTACGAAAATAAATGCTTTGTTAAATGAATTGGATTTCTATATTCATTATAATTAATACGGTTGAAATTAATTGCCTGATTTAATTTTCACATGTCGAAACTACAGTCATAAAATTTATTTATAAACATAATTAATTGTTAAATTATTCAAGTGCATAAGCGTTTAAATAAATGGCAATTGATAAGTATATAATAGAATTAATGATAATGATAACTTTAAAAAATTATAATCTTTCTGTTTAATTTGAGGACATGACAGACAATGTTACAAAAGTTACAATAAAAAATTGTATAATGTATTAATAATTTTCTAGAAACAATGTGAAAATGCAATTTAATTATAAAAATCAACTTTAACATTATCGTCTGTTAAAATATATCCAGTAAAGTCTTGTTTTATTCTCCGTACTATTATTTACTTGAAATCATCTTACATTTCATATTGATGTACAAATATTGTAATGCAACATTGTTCTCATATTCCTTCTTGTAACCTGAGGAATTTCTTTGTATTTCCTTTGGCAACGTGAACAGATGTATTACAAATTATTTTCAAAATGCTGTTAATAAAATTCGAAAAATAACATAGAAATCCTTGAAAAATCGTTCAATTATATTTGTAACAATTTAAATCGCGCTATTCTAAATACAAAACAATAATTCTTGCAATTATTGCATTTTTACATTATTTTTTGACTACTCCATGCTCACGTTACACTTAAAATATTAAAATTTATTGTCATTCAATATTATTTTCCAAAAATATAAATATAAATAATTTAAAAAAGAGCCATGTAAGAGACTACAAAGTTTCAATTCTTTTTGATATGTTAATTATTTACATTGTCAGGAAACTCACTTTAAAATAAAGATTTTCATAATTGCAGTAAACGAAACGAGAACGATTTTTATTTCGTTTGTTAAATACGCACAATCCTTCGTTAGACGATATTTTCGCATTCTACAGGGAACACTTCATCGCTGTAATAAACATATGCTAGAAATTTTTTAACATTATAAATTCATTCTAACACAAGTGTTTTGTAAATAACTGAAAATAATAATTTATACAAGGTAAATAATTAACAATATCGCTTAATGTACTATTTGTTAGAATATAAAAGAAACAATATAAATTTTAAAATTTTAAATATTTAAGAAATATTATTTTAACTTCAACGGAATATAGATGTTAAGATAACTAAAATTCACTTTTAAATGTAACTTTTTTTTAAAAAGTACAATTTAATACAGTGTTGGATAGAGTTTAATTGTATTTCGTAATACAAAAACTTAATTTCAATTAAACAAACCAAGCGAGGTGGGACTTTTGTAAACCTCACCAAGCAGCTGGCTTTGTTTTAAGTAACAAAGTTAATGCTACGTATGCGGAGGAAAAAAGTGTCTTATCAATTGAATAAGTTCCATTATCAATGTTACTTTATATTGTTTTGCTGTACATACACGCGGGGGATAGATTTAATAAAAATTACCAATGTGTCAGTAAATTGATCCAATATTTGACAAAAATGTAAAAAATACCATCTTAATTTGGTAGAAGTTATCAGTTTGTCAAACGAGGTCAAGAAAATTACCATTATTCTTTAATAACATAATAGTAATTTTTCTTACCGCGTTAATTTAATTACAGGAATATATAAAAGTGTTTTATGAATGCGTTATAAGTTAAGTGGTGTTTATAAAATTAGTCGTTTAAATAAACAAATATTACAATGTTACAATATCATCTTCGGCTTTTTACTAGTTTAACAAATTTGCCTCGAAATATATTGACGCCAATACTGAACTCCACAATTCAAACTGTAATACAAACTTCGATTGTCTTCTCGTTCAAATTACGAAGTGGGAATTCGAATTGAATTTCTGAATTCAATAATTTCTATTGAGTTTGATATCAAATTAAAAGAACAAAATTTGTAATTCCATTTTTAAAATTATTTAGCAGAATCGAAGCGTAAAGCTGCCACTTAATAAGCGAATAAATTATTAAAACTGTTTTATTAAAACATTATTTCGAAACTATCAATTTATTTTCATTCAACTGTACCAAATTAACTTAGCCGCAATAAATAACACAATAATAATAATCGAGTAAAAATATTTGTTTCGTACACTGAGAGAAATACCGTTTGATAAATTGAAACATATATATGACGTCAGTGATAATAATGTCACACTGCATTTTTTGGAACAAAATTTAATATTATACAAATAAATTTCTGAACAGTGCATCTAAGAGTTTAATAAATTACAACGTACGTTATACTATTCAGAAATTTATTTGTATAATATTAAATTTTGTTCCATAAATGCAAAATGTGACACACTGAAAAAAATAGTATGGAAAATCCAGCCATACTTGTAGGGTAATAAATGTTTTATTACAACAACTTGATAATTTATTTAATTTATATTTTAAAGTATGGGTGATTCAACAATACTTATTTAAATATAGTAATAAAACAAAATATTTAATACATTAATTCCCTATATATGCATGAGGAAAATGTATTCCACTGAATGCGCGTCTGATAGAAACGCTGCCTTAAATTAGGTTAGGTTAGGTAAACTGTCATGTGTCAAATGTTGGTACATTTTATTTATACTACTCTGGGAGA
>JABFPN010006652.1:0-11281 GCA_022817305.1 Leptoteleia sp. ZL-2020 | reverse complement strand
GGCGGGGGGGGGGGTTAGAGGGAGATCTCGGCAATATTGATTCCGGCAACGTGTCGGGCTCGGCGGAGACAATTGTTACGGCCAACGAAGGTTAGGTCTCGGTACGGCGGGATTACGCTTTCCGCCGGCGCCGTTATCCCGCGCGATTATGTATGCGAGCGAAACAATCAACCGCGGCGCTGGCGAAAAGTGCGGCTCCCGACCGCGTGGCGATCTCCGGTCCGCCGCTCGACGAGTAATTAGGGCGGCCGACCGTCGTTAGTATGCAGATTCGTCGCGAAGCCACTCGAGGAGCCGGGTAAATTATGCGAGATGAGGGACGGCGTTGGGCGAGGGATCGGTCGGGTACGCGCATCTACGTCGCGGTTTCTCCAAAGCGACGACACCTTTTCCGTATCGCGGACCTTGTCATTCTTTATACTTTAGGCATCATAGGCAAAATTTCAGTGCCACAGAATTGGCCATGGGTAGCTTTGAACGAAAAATTATAATTAAGGTAATGCGGTAAGTCTAATATTCTACAGGGGAAAAAAAGTATTCGCTTGTGGTAGGTAAATGAGTTTATCTAGTAATTTTTAATTGATTTAGTAAGAATTTATTCTATTTGCAGAAGGACCTAGATATTAAATCGACTAAAATGAATATTTAAATGTTACATAAACTGTATGGCTGATGCAACCATACACTTATCCTATAGAGACTCGACATAACCTCATTTTGAAATGAAAACTACTTGGATTTCACTGTGTTTTGGATTAGATAAATTTGTATCGCTGATTCAGCCATACAGTGTATGTAAATTGAATCAACTAGCTAGGTTAGTTTTCACCAATTCGACTCACATAAATTTGTTTAACTACGATAATTATAATTTCTACTTATCCCAATAATGGCCAAACAATATATCTAACTTAAATAGAAATTTAGTAGTGCACTTCATATTTTTTTTCCGTGTAAATATATTGATTTAATGCTTGCCCTAGTAAAAAAGGAATCATGGCGTGCCTTTAGTTTTAAATCGGGCCCTTCTGTGGCTTGGGCATGGCCTGACCAATTAAAGTTAACCCGGTTTGGTCCATACTTGGATTAGGCCAAATAACCTGATCGGGCAATAATTAGGGATGTAACTCCGGGTATTGATATGGTTCTAGTAGGGATGCCACGTTACAAATAGGTACATTGGTATCCAGGAAACCGTCTAATTATTGTCCCTTTTAATTAAGTTACCAAGTTTGCCACCCGACAACCATTGCCATCACCTGGGCCCTCCTAGATTTACCCGCGAAACTGCACTCGAAATTCTTTCGCGACTGCTTTTAACGATCCAGTAGCGCTGCTTAGGCGCGATGCCGGAAATGCGAAATTAAATTTCATCCTTAATCAAAATAAATTTCGGCTCATAAATAATGGATAAAGAAGTGCGATGAATAATTTATTCAATTAAAAGCGGCAGTTCAACGAGACCGATATTGAATCCAACCAGATGGCCCTCTTTACACTGAAAAACAAAAAGAACCATTAAGAATTATTATGCTGGAATCTTAAAACGAAGCCGTTTGGACAATATAGGAAAAATTACCATACTGGCGCAGTAAACATTATGGTACAACAGACCAAAGTATTTGAAAACACAGTAATTTTGATTGTGCTAACACCTTCTAATAACAAGAAATATTCCAGAATATTCCAAAAATATTTGTCTAAAATATTCCTATGCCCGACTCCAGAAATATTTATGGCACATTTCTGGAATATTAAAAAATCATGAGTCAGCCAAAAATATACCAGAAATATTCCTAAAACCGGACATTAGAATATTTTCTTGGCATATTCCGAAGATTTTCAGAATGTACCAAAAATTTTCTTTGCTATTAGGAACAGTAATTTTCGCAATATTAATAAATAATTCTTAATGATTTTTTTTTCGGTGTTGTAAAGAAGTTTTTTTTTCCAGTGGTACCATATCTTAACCTCAGACAAATCATCCGAAATCTCAATTTACGCACACTTACGCAGTGTCTAAAACCAAACAAAAAATTTTTTGTTCTCATTCATCCGATTATCGGACGCAAAAGTTACGGAGTACCGCGGCGGCTCGGGCAGCGGCGTAACCGCGAGCGATTACACCAAACAAATCAGCCAGCCATTTGTGTGCGCGCTCGCCAGCGAGAGGGATTCATCATGTCGTCGAATGCGCGATTAGTATGCGCCTAAGCAGTGCCCGCGGCGTTTCGTCGACGCGACGAACACGGCCGTCGACGCATCGGTAGCCATATTTGCCATTTTCGACGACTGACGTGTCCCCGATTCGGCCAGGATCTCCGCTTCTTTTCATTTTTTCTCTCTATCTCTCTCTCCCCCTTCGCCTGGCCGTCGAACACCTGCTTTTTCTGCTCTCAACATTTTGGCCCCGTAAATTCCAATCGAATAAAAATGCCGTAACCTTGGAAGTTGCCTTTTGTTCCTTTTTTTTTTATTTTACTTTTATCACAAAGGTGTACCGGGACGAAAGTAAAAGTAAAAGTTCATTTTTCCTTCTCTTTTTTTTTTTGAGAGAGATATGGATTGTGGAGAGAAAATACAATTATGCTTTAATGAAAGGAAAACGCAAACAGTTTTGAAAGTGCCGACCAAGTACAGGCGGTTACAGTTATATTTTTCTTCGCGCACATTTCGCTCAGTTTCCCACTGGAAATTCTGTGTCCCTTAATTATTAATACTTCCTGATTGGGAATTTAAATATCATCGAGACTAAATTGTGAATGCATTAAGGCTTTGTCGGTCTCGAAAAGAATCGATATTAATTTTAATTATTAATACTTCCTTTACAGGATTCTCGTTATTTTCAAGATTAAATTATGATTTAAACATTGTCGGATAAGCCATGTAATTATTAATTTATATGCAGTTCGGCACTGCAAATATCTTGTAGTACAATCCTAACAGACTTAGGACTTGGATTTCACGCAGAATCCACACGAAATGCCAACGTTAAGTGTAGATTCAACGTAAACTGATTTCATTGGAGCCGTAAACCGAGGCAAACTCCATTTCTGATCCGTTAGAGAATTGATAATAAAGATGACTTTTTCGTCGATATAAAAAGAAACTCAACGAAGTATACAAGAAGTCGTAAACAATATTTCGCCATTGAAGAAATGATAATGGCAATTATTGATAGACGTATTTGTACGAAGTTATATCTACGTAACGTTATATGTGAGAAATTAAAATTTAATTAGTTTCTATCCTCATTTCTGAGCCGAATCAAAATTGTTTTTAAATACAACTTGCTAACTTTGGATACTTTTTCGAAGTGGAATATCATCAAATTAACTGAATAACTCCTCATTTGGATAATAGACAAAAATTCAATCCTCATATCGTACTGAATCCCGAAGAAGTCATACTTTTCTCATACGATCCACAAACTGGACAATTCCTTTTACACTGAGAAAAAAGTAATAGTAAAATTGAAAACAATTTATATCCATTTGAGGATATCTCTGAAGAGTGAAAAATTTTAGTTCCAGTTACCCAATTTTTAGCTAAAATAACCATAATATGGTCAATTAAACCAGAATTTTAGTAATCCCGAAAATTAACCATGTGACTTTTTTCTCAATGTACCAGTATATATAATTACTTTTTCAATATATCCTTAAATTTATACAAAAAATAGTAATTTGTGATATATCTTTTTTCTCACTATATATCTTTCTCAAAAAAAGGTACATACATAAATGCAATTCTACCAAAAAAGCCAGTTACATTTCACTAATACATTCATAACACACATACTAAATTAAAATTTACCCAATTTCTATCCTTATTTCCCCGCCCCACTCTATCTCATTCGCCCAATTAAAATTATTTACAACTACAACTCGCCAACTCGAAGTTATCCTTCCAAACAGAAATACCACGAAGTCAACTCCCCCCCTACGAAAGACAAACAAAAATTCACACCAGATCAATCGCAAAGCCCCATTATCCATCGGCCGCGATCGTGACGAATATTCAAAGTTCAACTGGTTCTAAATTTGATCGGCGCCCCCTCCCCGGGACCCCCCTCTTGCACCCGTTATTGAATTACAAGCGCGCCGTCCAACTTAAAATCGCGCGACGGCTATCGGGGACTAATAGAAACGGGCTGCGCGTACTTCCCACCACCGTTAGCTTCTCCTATACATAGGCCCGGCGTTAACTCGCCGGGCGGATATACCTACGATGCACGCGGCCGGCCACAAGCGCGCGGACCGATCTCTCGCTCTGCGTGCGCGCTCGTACGCGCGGCCCGCCGTATCGCTCCCTCTCTCTCTCTCTCTCTTGCGACGGTGATCTCGACGTTAAAAGGGGCGGAATACCTGAGGAACGAGTTGGGAAAAAACGCTCCCGCTCGAGGTGAAGGAACGAACGCGGCCCCCCTTCGTCCCCTCTACCTCCCTCCCCCCCACCCTTCTCCACCAGTTTGGGAGCCGCCGGCAGGAGATATCGGAGGAAGCGTACGACGGGGAGGCGAAAAAAGAGGAGCGCATTAGTACGTTAATGCGCCGAGGGGAGCAAGAAGAAAAGAGCGACGTAATGGACGGCAACAATGTTGAGCGCCGAATCCTCCGGGCTCCGGCCCTGTTAAGGTTACGCCGGGGACCTGTTTCCTCTCCCCCCCCCTCCCCCCCTTCCCCCCTAAGGCTCAGGTGTAATCGCGCGCCGAATGGCCGCGGCGAAAAATAAGCCGCGATCGCTCTAATTGGGTTTCCCTGAATTTGGACTTTCCACGGTGATAACCTAGGGAATTTCGCCGCCGATCTGGGTTAAGATTGGGCACATTGGCGGTCAAGGTCAAATCGGAACCGCCGTTTTCCCCGCCAATTGGCCCCTGCGTGCGCACGCACAATGGCCCGTCGCGCAACCGTATTAGGGATAATTGAGTTTTCGACAATTAAATTGATTCGGGCTCGGGCTCTTAATCTGAGATTTAAAGATGGCCGAAAGACGATTCCGAGGGTTGGGGGGAGGGGGGGGGGGTAGGTAATTGAATATGGTTAAGTTGGGCGGGAAACAATGGGCGGCAAATTGAGTTAGGATTAGGCGAGGTGGTTAGCCTAGGTCAAGTTTAGCATAAGGAGGGAAGGTTGGGGTCAAGGTCAAAGGTAATTGGGTCGTTGAACGGTTGGGCCGGTGTGTGTGTGTGTGTGTGTGTGGTAACGTTGTTTTCGCGTTGACGTCATCGTTTTTGTTGATTTCGATGCTTTCGGTCTCGTTCTTCCCGCGCGGCTCCACGGCGAAGCGGGACTTTCATTGAGTTATCAGTTTTAGTGTTGTAATTTAAATATTGTTACGCCGCAGTTTGGCGCGCCACGCCAAATTGCTCGTGCGCCATTAAAGTGGGGAAAACGTGCGGGGGAAAATATATTTTTACCTTGCTTGGAAGTTAAACATTCTGAGCGAAATGTGTTGTTAGTTTTGATCGTAATAAGGTCATTTTCGACGGGTAAAAAAAATCTTATATTTCACAGATATTCTATATTCTGTGTATAATTCTGCAAATTTAGTAGGTACTTTGTAAATGTGTTGCAGGTATATATCTTTCTTTCTTTTTTTTTGCTAGAATTGCATTTATGCATGTACCTTTTTATGACAAAGATATAAAAGGAATTGTGTATACTCTGTGGACCGCGCGAGAAGAGATGACTTCTTCGGGCTTCAGTACATCTTTTAAGTTATATGCAGAAGGTTGCTGTATGTAATAAGTAATAGATATATATAGTTTATAAATATATAAATATTTTTTTCGTGGTCTTAACGTGCACATACACCTCGACTTTTGTAACGCTCTGAAGTCGGATGTTACTGTAAATAATCTTTTATAAGAAGTCATACCACAAAAAACTTTTTAGGTACTTTTAACTTAATGGTGTAATAAATCAAATGGCAGTTCTCAAGGTCAACTTATTTATCATAATATACCAAAATGGGACCCGATTATATTCTTGGAAAAACTATACTTTTAATACTGTAACCTTTATGGCCATATATACTGATTTTTGTAGCATATATGATTCAATTTATAAAATAAATATATATCAGGTTTATTTGTGAATTTGCAATATATAAATTCTGTTACATACGACTTACCTATGGATCTTCTTTCCTCCTTGATTATTTCTGTAACAAAAAAATCATTTTCAAGAAATTAATATTCTACCTTATTAACAGACGAATATTATCGCAATGTCCTTTTCAAAGGGAATATCATCCCAGGGAATATCATCAGAACATGTGATATATTGGTGATGATATCTTATAAATATCTCAGATATTTTCAGGATATCCTCAAGATACCTTGGACATCTCTTGCCATTAAAAATAGCAAGATTACAAGTTCATCCCATATATAACATAACAAATACATATTTAAATATTTAGAGTCATAAATAAAGGTATATACAAGAGTCATCTTCCTGAAACAATTACTCACGTTAATATCATCATAGAATGTAAACAATAAAAAAAAAGGTACAGTTATTACAGTCCAACTGTAACATAATATCCAAGAATGGCAGACAATGGTCGGATAATTATCCCGCAATATACCGGCAGAGGCGTTCCTCCGATTCCGAAAGACACTCCGCGTCCAATAACAATAACATTAACAGCATTGACCACCAACAATTCGACTTTACACCTGAATAGGCCAGCTCTGAATGGTCGGCGTGGTGTATATGCGCATGCAATTATAATGCAACGATTTCTATCAACGCGACCGGATTTATATTCCTCACAATTGGACCGACGTTTACAAACACCCATACACGTACAAGCGCACACAATTGCATAGATGTGTACGCATAGAAATACGCAAATGCATACATCCATAAAAACCCGTACGTCAATACGCACTTATATAACCGTGCACATATAAAATACGTGCGATTTTTTCTTTCTTTTTTCCTTTTTTTTCGTAGACACAAATAAAAAATGATAATCAGATTTACACATGAAACACATGTACTTGCTAAGCACACGTATTACAAAATATGGGTAATATGTTATATATTTAAATTTTTTTATTCCTTTTAACAACACTTATATGTAACGATTTTTATTGTTATATAATAAGTGATGATGTTTTAACGAATGAAATATCATTATTTATTATTAATTAATATATGAGTATTAAAAAGTGACATTAATGTTGCTAATAGGATTACAATCTGTCATTGTTCTACGTTTAAAATGATTGATAGCTTTTTATATTGGCTGGATTATCCAGATATTATAGCCGGCCTATAACCTTACAGCCATAATCCACTTAATGCTCCGATAGGTGGCGCTAATGATAGGTTTCCCGCAAGAGCAGTGTCTCTCGGAATGAATATGGAACCGTGGTCTAATAGGGTGGAGATATGGTGATGGTAATGGGAGTTATTTTTAGAAGAAGTCGAGTCAGAATGAGGCCCTTGTAGGGAATAATAAATTATAAGGACTGATGGATTATAATGGCTGGAACGATTCGGCCAAAATGCAGCCGTTTTGTAAGACCGGAGAAACGCAAAATCCAAATGATTTTATCCAGCCTTTATCCAGCTGAGGTTCAACCAATCTGTAGTTGAAATCCAGCTATCCAAAATCCACACGAATCAATGGTATTATAATCTAGAATAAATTTTATTTTAATACACCTTCCCAGGTGACAATCTTACTAATTAGAAAAAAAATCCAAAAACTGCCACCCTATTGAAGTATAAATAAATTTTTACTTTGAGTATTATAATGTACTGAGATGATTAATATTAACTACTTTTTTTTAATGAGTAAACATATTGTTTAATAATTATTCGTGTTAATCATTTTATGGTTGAAAATCTAATATAAGTGTATTCACTTAATACGTGGCACTGGATTAAACCGTTCGTGAAACACGATGTGTTAAATACAATATTATGTGTAAAGAAGGGTAAAATTAAATCCATCATTAATGCTCCTATAAACTTAATACACTTTTACGTATACGTTGATTCAACTAATATATTTTCTCAGGGTTCAACTGGAAGAAATAATCTGCTGGGATCAGCATAAAAGGCTGGATCAACGTTATATTCTATATAAAACAACATACAAATGTATCTTGAGATATTTATGTTGGAATTACCTAATAAACACTGAAAATTACATTTTTTTCAAGTCCATGTCTACAAAAAAATTTATAATAAAAATAAAACTTTATATAAATAATAAAATTTAAACGAAATCTTTTATATTTCAACATGAAAAACTGCAGCAAATAATAACTGATTTTACTTGCTTTTGTTAATAGTAACATTAGCAACAACATACCTTCAATGTCATTTTAAAAATAGTAAATTATAATAATATAACACAACACACCTTTTTTTCAGTATCGTTATTTATGTTTGCAAAAAAATTTTAGAATATTGATATCTTCGAAGGTTGAAAGGCCCTAAATTGAGACCTTACCGAGAATCCTTTATTTTTATCATAAGAAATAGTAATTTATTGTACTATTTTTCGACGGTACGCCATGAATAATACAATAATATTATTCATCGTTATTTTTCCCCCCGTTTTCGCCACCCCCTCGAAGTGTTTATTTATGTCCACTATTCACACGCTCCTATTACAAATAAACAAGTTATCGAATCAAATTTTGTACAAAATATTTGACACGATAAAAGCAGTTTTCGGTTCAGCATTGTACCATCGGCAAATATGTTTATTTAATGACGTATGCGTTTTAGTTGCACTGTAAAATTTGATTTGTTACTTGATTTTATCATACGCAGAGTGATGTTGCGCGCTTTATTAACCATTTTTTTTCGCGCGGTTATTTTTTTATTCTGCAAAAATAATGCGCGCCGTTAATAAATTAACATAAAAAGTATATATTTGGGGCAATAAATTTTACAAACGTTTGCAGTTTATTTGCAAGTTAACGCGCTAGTTTGTGGGCTTTTGATTTTATTATCCCCGGAGTCGTTCGGTTATTATTACTTTTTTATCGTTAGAACTTTTTGAATGCCATTATTCATGTAAATTGTAATAAACACATAATGCGACATAATAAATTAATAGAAACGCGCCATTTATTTGGAATGATTTTGAAAATTAACGACTTTAAGCGAATTCTAAATTGATGTGGCGTGGTAAAAACAACTTTTGCAAATTAATGATTCGTCACACGTTATGATTTATAAAATCATACTTTTAGGCTTCAAAAATTTTAAATAATACATCGTTGCACATATTGTACAACAGTTTCCCACAAGCATCATTCTATACTTGAGGTATATAAGGAATAAATTGATCACTATAACATTCAGTAATCTGTTGTTTTTGCCACTTGATAAAAATGAAGGATAATTACTAGTAAAAGTTTTCACTCGTCAAAGATATCCCCAAATGGATATAAATTGTTTTCAATTTTACTATTACTTTTTTCTCAGTGTATCTTAAATTAGTCAAAAGTATAGTTGACAAATATGGTAAACTTTTAAACAATAACTATTAACAAACTGACACGTTTCTACCAACTCAACATAGTAACTCTTCAATTTTTCCAAATACACTACCAGTTTACTAACAACGTCACTAACTTTTAAAAATCATTTCTCCCCAAATAAAGTGTACCCAATGAGTACCAAAAAATTACTCCAGCAATTCGCATCAGCAACATGCACAACCTTTACAATTTATTATTCCCAACCTATGCAAACATTCTTGCCCGAGCTATTCGCCAACTCCAAATCAATCGGCCCCGCTATTTATTAGTCATTCGCGCTAATAAGGGTTCCCGCCCGAGAGAAGCGGCCCCTGAAAAATAATGAAATCAACGTAGGGGCGCGCGCGCGCGAGCGAGGGTTCCGCCCGGCGAAATATTAGCCGGTGTAACGTGGTAACGGCGACGCGTCGTTATCGGGCAAAAGTTAGCGTTACCCACGACGCCAGTTTATTGGCCATTGGCGACACCCTGGATGAAATCGTCGTGGGTTACGTTTTGCGTCGCCATTGCATGTTATTGGCTTACGACTGCGTCGCGCATTTAGCCGGCCACTGGTGCTCGCGTAGCACCGTACGTGCGATCGCGTGCACACACACACATACACATACATACGCACGCACACTCGCGCGTACACCTTTGCGCTCGTTCGTAATTTTTGGACCGCCATCCGGTCAGATTCCCATCGAGTTCGTCGTCATCTCGTTCTTCTGCCGCCCCCCCCCCTCCTCCTCCTCCTCCCCTCCCGCTTCCCCTCGTCCGTCGGTCTCTCTACCCCCCCCCGCGCGCCCCTCCCCCTCCCCCGACCACCGCCGCCTCCCGGCGATCTCTTCCTCTCTTTCCATCCGCCTTTCTGCAGCGCTCCTTGTCCGGCGCATCATCGGGGCCACGACAGAGCGCGAGGCGCTTCTCACACAGTCGTGACCCGAGGTGCATCGGACGGGGGAATTTTGTACGGCGAGCTATGTCGGGTGGCGGACGATAGTTCGATTATTATGTAGGAAACTACTGAGACGAGAATCGAACGAAAAGAGAGGAGCGTGCGTGTGTGCCGGAGGGAGAAGAAAGGGGGAGGGGAGGGAGGGAGAGAATGGACCAGTTCTATTAGAATGGCGATTCGGCTGTGGAAGGAAAAATATTGGACCGGCCGTGTATCGTGAAAAGAAGCGAGCCCGTTCGGATTACCATACTTATTGATACTAAAGTAAGACGGTGCTGTTTTTTTTTTCTTTTTTTTTTTAAACCACCTCGTCCTTGAAACCAAATTGTATTAACGCGTCACGAATACTGATCCGGGCAATGGGAATTGAATCAGATTTTTGTCCCAGGTGACGCTTGGATACGAGTCGCGTTTTAAAAGGGTAAAAATAGAGAGCGATCGGGGATTCGAGTTCGAAATGTCAATGAATTATTGGAATGAATCGGGGTAACTATCGTGCCGATTAATGGGATGGATGTGGAAAGTGGGTAGGTAGGGGAGATGGTTGGTTGGGTGCGTATGGTTGGATGTATAATCTTGGGATAGATAAGGGGAAATCTTATCATTTATGATAAGAATTATTAATAATTACGATAGTTTTTTTGATACTGATTTTGAGTAGAATAATTAATTATTGAAGTATGTTAAATTATTACACTCTTAAAAATGATCTGCTTAAAATAAAATTAAATTCCTCTAATGATATTTCATTTTAAAATAAAAAAAGTAAGCTGATTATTAAAGTATTCCTTTTATATTAATTAAATACATAATTTTAAGAT
>JABFPN010006651.1:0-11285 GCA_022817305.1 Leptoteleia sp. ZL-2020 | reverse complement strand
CCCAAACCCCCCCCCCCATCCCACCCCCACCCACCGTTTTGTGTGCCCCTTTTATTTTATTCCGCGCACTTTACTTCCCTGCGTGCTCGGGAGTTCACCGCTTTCGGAGCCAAAGACGAGGCGCGCTCAATAAGGGCCCGATAATGAGAGACGCGAAATTTTATCGGTTCCTTCCCAAACCTAAATAGCCCGTCGGGGGCCTTTTAACAGCTTGGGGGAGGGGGTTTAATTTAAGTCCATCGAAGGGGGTGTACAAGTTGAAATATAATATGGTATCTGGCCGGGTTTTCCTGTATTTCATCCTTAAACTTTTGGATTAATGGAGAGTATAATGCGAGCGAAAATGTTAAATAGACCACGCCTACCCTGGTTAAAATCTAATAAGTCGTGCCACATTGTAAGTGTGGTTATCTTAGGGATTTTCTGTGGCATACATTATAATAGGATACCAGATTAAAGCCAGGTCAGAGCCTAACGTGGTATTCTAAGGAGGTGTCAATAAGTGTGTAACGTTGGGCTTCTTTATGGTCCTGATAAGGCATGCCATCTCGGGGCCTAGCCAAGTTTTATTTACATAGTTGAAAGACGTACTTGACTTTTTACATTTTTATCCTATTTTAATTGCCAGTTGAAGTCAATGATTAAAATATAGTAATATTATTTATTGATCAAGATTTAATGTGGTTCCATAAATTCATTCCTATAAGTATTTCCTTATAAGGTTATAATTAGCCCTCAATAAGGGTCTTTGATATCCTTATTATAGCCACAAGAATGCCTAGCGTTACACACCGAAAAATGCATAATGTGGATGCCTGATAAGTATCTCATCTGGTAATGTGGTTCCCTGATCATGGCCACACTTCAGCCCAATTTCAATTTTTACCAGGGAAGTAACACTTATTTGTATTTCTGGCATCAAAACCAAAGATCGTTATTAACTTCTGCATTAAAATTCGCAAAGTGTATGGGGGGGAAAGGGGGGAATGTAAAATTAACGGCATTAAGTTACTCCTCGCCAGAGGATGGGATACAATAAATAACAATTTCAGCGGCCACATTGTACGGTGACCTTGAACCTGCGGCTACCAAGCTGGTCGACCGTATGGTTGTAACATCGGCGTTAATCTTAAGCAAGGTCACGGCATCGCGAGATTATCTGCTATGCCACTGATTTTTTTTTCTTCCTCCTTCTCTCCTCCTCCTTCTCCTTCTTCTTCTTTGGTTCGGCCATACCGGACCGAATCGCGTCAACAATTGCTCCAATGGCAAACGACGTTTCCCGCTTAATCACGATCGGACGTGAGATCGCCACGATCTAGAGATTGCTCGGTCAGAAGGACGTGTTTATGTTGGCCGCTCGCATCATTACGTTATGCTAATCGATCCCTACACCTGTCCCCGACGCCACGACCTTACATTTCAACGGATCTAAATTATTGCCTACCAAATCCCGTAATAGACCCCTTGTATTCGCCAATTCAATTTTCGTTTACTTTCCGTAACAATGTATTGGCACCGACTGAAAGTAACGCCCCGAGCTGCTTAAAACTGAAAAGAAGAAACAATAATTTGTTGCAGATTTACTTTTTTATTTATTGAATCGCCCGATATGTTCATGAGAATATGAAAATTTCATCCTGTCATTTGGAATCTAAGTCATAAATGGTCCATATATGGTTCATATAAGGAAATAACAAATTTATATATGGACATTTTCCTCAATGTTTTTCCTCAACCTGTACATGGTTCATACATGGTCCAAGGCCATCTATATAAGGCCATATATGGCAATGAATAATATAATATTCTATCCATATATGCATTTAATAATTTCCTTATATGGAAATCAAGTATTACAATATACCTCCCATATATGGCCCATTTATGTATTAAGGAAAAACATATGTCCTTATATGAATTTCTTATTTCCCTACATGAAATTGTTGAACATTATATGGACCATATATAGACCATATATATTTCATTTTTACTAAGGTTAATAATGGCGAATTAAAATTTAACTCATAAGTGACCGCTTAATTGAGACCATTCCGTGACCGCCGGGACCCTTAAGAAAGCGGACATCAACTGCAACACGGTGCATCGGAAATTTTACTACCCCGATTGTTCGCTCGGAGTTGTCAATTACACAATTTACTCGCCGCTACGGCAATTTAGTTATCTCGGTATGGCAACGTGTGGCGTCCCCCCACTCACCCCTCTACCAACCTACCCGCGGTCATTTTTACATCCTCGATTTGATCTCGATACGTAATTGTAATGAAAGCTTCGTTAGCTGCAATTCTGGAATCGGCAAGGAAGGCGCGCGCGCGGGGGAACTTTGGCATTGGTACACGTCGCTTCGTGACAAGCCGGTCACGATCGGGGGCCAGGCACCGCCCGTTGTCCGACCGCTAGAGGTAGTATCCTATTATCCTACCCGCGCAACCACGGGAACCGACCTTATAAGGGGAGAAGAGCCCCCCCGCCCCAGCTCCCGGCGTACACGTGAGCTCGCCCGAAGCCTTGCCAACTCGTGTGTGTGTGTACCTTACATACGCCGCGCAAAAAGTTCATTCTATCCCTATTAACATCGAAGAGCGGTCATTACAATGCGAGCGGGTAATGGGCCATTATATCGCCCGGCACGTAAACTTTCGATATCATCGAACGAGCGCGACCTTCGCCGAACACGATGAATAAAATCAATCGGCCATCGGATAAAAGAATCAACCGGAAAACTGTTACGCACGGTTCGGGGATGCAAGTCCCCTCCTAAAAGTTACGGCGATCTCTTATGTAGACTTCTGGTACGGTACCAGAAAGCTTCGGGTAACCCTTGTCATCTGACCATTGGTCGTTAAATTGTTTAGGATTATCATATTTTTCCGGTATTCTGGTATTTTTCTTGGAAAAATTGTAACTGGGGTGAAATGTGGCTCCCAGGTCAGGTAGGCATATTAAATTTCAAAGATTATGTCTGGTATCCAGGTCAGACTATGTAGTTGTAAGGAAGCCTGGTTAGGAAACTACCTCAGGACCCTACTAAGTTAATATTCTTTTAACTGACGAGATTAAAAATGGGAAAACAGGAAAGGTCCTAGTCAGGTGTGACTATGGCATAGAGAACCATAGCTGACCCTATCTAAACCTTACATGAATCACATTGAAATCAGGAATTTATGGTTAGGGATTCATTTGTTTAGGTATTTGGGATTCCATATAGCAGGAAGCATATATAAGTCTCTATGGGGAATTTCCATAGTTGATCCTGACTTGAACCAGTACTAGTGATGTAACAAAATTGTTCAATGCAAGACCAAGGTTGGATGATTACTGGTAGGGTATAGGTATACAACTGGTACGTTTAGTTATAGGGTACTGGTACTGGTAACTTTGGTAATAGTACTGTACCAGTACTAGACCTGTAGAACATTTCCTACTGGGTAAGTTCCAACCTTTATATTAAATAAATCCATATAAGTTGGTAACATAGCATTTGATGATAACAATTTAATAAGAATATTCTGAATCAATTAAATTTTAATCTTCTCTCTTTTTCAATTGCAAATATAAAGATTATAATTAAACCTTTAATTATAATATTCCAAATAGAACTTTATCATCCAATAGAAAAGTAGTTGACAGAAAATTAAGAAAGTCAGAAATCAAGTTCCTGTGAATAAGAAGCTTCGAGCAAATGATGCTCTACGCAATAACCTTGAACCTGACGCTACCAAGCAGATCAACAGTACGGTTTAACATGGGCGTTAATCTCAAGCCAAGGTCACGACACCGCCAGGCCTTTTCCTTTAATTCATTCCCGGCCATATATCGTCGCGTCGACGATTGTTTCAATGGAAAACGATGATTTCCCTTTTAATCGCGATTAAACGTAAAATCGCTACGATCTCGAGATCGCCACGATCGGACGGACGTGTTTATGTTGGCCATTCACGTCATTACGTTATGCTAATCGATCCCTACACCTGTCTCGCCGCTCGACCTTACGTTTCAATGGGTCTGAATTATTGCCAGTCGAAATTGTGATAGACTTTTTATTCGACAATTACAGTCTTCTTTTTTTTTTTCATTGTGTAGCGCTCCGATGGAAAATAGACGCGATAAATTATCGTTACCGAAATCCAATTAAAAATTGCAGCAAAGACAATTAAGATACTTTTAATATAAATGATAATAAAAATGCAAAGATAAACAGTTGTTAATTAAATGTAAAAGTTACATTAAAATTTAGTGTATGGTTCTAAAGGAATATTTTGTTAAATTAAAAATGTTAATAAAAATTGTTTGATGATTTATAAAAGGTAGAAATTACAGAATGAAAGGAATCATGTTACACATACTTACTCCAAAAATGATCAAAATTTCAATATATTCATGATCAATTTTGGAGTAGTTATGATATATGGAATCAAATCTGAGAACCATCTATCGAGCCTGAACCACTGTAACGAAACACTGCAAATAAAATGTCTAACTTGACATTATCCCAAAGGTAACGTGTTGCTCTCCAGAGAATGGAAATGGAGTTGGTTCTATTTTGCATGGCAAACTACACATATCCAGTTTCAGTTTGCAATGGAGAATCAGAAACCTGCGAAAAATTATGCTTCCCAATTACTACGACCAATTGTACAAATTACTTCTGCAATTGTTAACACTTCGCTTCAATATACTTTTAGAAATTTTATTGAGGTAACAAAATTGTTATATCCTCCTTGGTACCATATCATCTTGGTACCATAAAAACAAAGCTTTTAATTTAAAATTAACACCTCCCCCCACTTAGTACCCAAGCCTGAAGCATTTCCAAAAAATTTCCCAATTGTTTTGCAAACGAAACGTCAATTTTAACATCACCCTCCCCATACCAGTGATTAGAGACTAAGTGGCACAAACAGTCGATAGCTGACAATTGGTTAAATTATAATTTCCGATCGTGCCAATCGTGCGTGCGATCGTGCATACACGAGCATTAATGATCGGGCAAGAATTTTTGCGTGCGAACCGGTAGCCGTAGCCACCGTATTGCGTCGGCCAAGTGACACACGGGAGTGGGACAAGGCGAGGCAATGGGGTACGTAGGGGTATCCCCGCTCGGCCAAGACAAGAGATTATTTTTGTTTCCTAGTGAAATTTATTTGGACGCAGGCTCGCTTTGCATAAGTCAGGTGTACCGTTGTGGTGGAGTGGAGACAGCGCGATATAAATCCTCCGGTGCGCGAGAGTAAAGCGAGAGCGGGCGGCGGAGCGCGGCCGCGCGACAAGGACAGCGGGATTGGGACGTATGTATCCTTGCCCAGTGGCCACCACCACTTTGGTCCTCCTTTGCTGCGCGCGACCCTTCTCTTTTTTTTTTCGTCCCGCTCGTTCCTTGCGAGTTGCTACACACCCTGCTCTGCATATAATGCAACGTGCCACTGGTTTACCTCCAACCTGCCGCATACGTATATAAATACGTGTTCCGCCATGCGAACGCTGATGACCCAGGCAAGGATTATTATCGAGTCACGGCGACTGAACGCATGGATGGAGGAGGGGGGGAGGTTGACGCAAAAGTCCACTCGTCAGGTCGCAATTTGTATCTTTTTGGATGGCCCAACCAGGGCCACAGGGTAAGCCACGTATGGAACACCTTTGGGATTAGGAAGGAATCCCAAAATTAAGCCATACGTGGAAAATATTGTAACTAGTCCTGGCAAAATCTGCGTCTAGGTGTTTAAATTTAGAAAGTGTTGCCACAGATTTCTGGTTAAAAAGATGGTCCAGGTCCTATATGTGAATCTCTCTTTAGGAACCATATGGAATCTCACCTTGGTTCCTAGTTAGAATGTTAGAGGAACCTATCCAGGTCCCTAGATGGATCTTCAAAACCTTAAAACCTGAATATAATTAGAGGAAAACTGAATGAAGAACCAAACTATAAGATCCTAGTTGAAGGTCTAAAGTACCAACATAAGGAACAACATATAGAACCCAAACAAATTGCTTTCTATTACCCCAAAACTGTGATTAGACGATATCCCAACCTCTTCTCTTCCTACACAACCTAAATCACCGGTTAACTTTTCGAATTAGTCAGCAACGCGAATAATTGCAATAGCGAGTTAATAATTCGCTTGACAGTTATGCAACAATTTCGTTTGGGACGTTGGCCGTCGGATAGGCCCCGCGGGCACTACCATTGTTCGGGGCAGGGGCGCCAAAATGGAAGATGGGCCCCAACGATGGGAAGGGCAGGGCGCGCTCCGGCCGTATTTATTCGCCTGGTGACAAAGCACCTGCTGTCCCATCCCGGCTCGCTCGGCCTCCTTCTACCTGCTTCCTTTTTGGTATTCCAGGTTTCGCCGCGCGCTTCGATATGGAACCCGGTGTCCCATTGTTCTCCATCGCTACTTCAACCCCCGTACTCCTTCGGCTCACCTTACCTTCCTTGCCACGGTTTTTTCCCCGTTCGTTTCCCCACACCTTCCAGCTAAACGCAACGATGCAAAAGTCTTTGCGCCGAAAATTAGCGTCCGGTGCATTTCGCTTTAACGCTACCCTTTGTGCGACTCCTGATGCGAATTTTCCAGCTCTTTTTTCCCAACTTCAACTTCACAGTTTTGTTTCATTACTAATTAGCACCACCTAGTGCCCCCCCCCCACCCCTTTTGCCACTTCCTACCTCGCCCCATCCCAACTTGTCAGCTCTTTTTCTTCGCATGTTGAAAATGTAATTTGATTTCTTTTATATTATATAAACATTTCGCGAGAGTAAAGAATAAAATGTACTCGACGATTCGAAATATGAACAAACATTACGACGGATTTTATTTATTACGATTCTTTCAGTCCCTTGAAGAGTAATAATAAGATTTATTGTAAGATAGAATTAAGAGAATTAAATTGAATTAATATTATCAAGTAATAAATTACGCGTTTAAAAAGTACCTGGAACTGTATAATGAAACGATTTCAAGATACAAAATATAAATAAACAATAACAAACGCCTGTTTTTATAATATTAATTTGACCTTTTGTATTTTCTCAAACAATTCTTGTTTACCTTTTTAATTTATAACATTTTTTTCTTAATTTCCTAGAAGTTTCTGAATATTTGTGGAAAAACTTAAATTTAGTTCCCTAAATTTACTTAAATGATAATGCAAAGTCATTCGAGCATGAAAAATACAAGGATCATTTAATATAAATACGAAAACGAAGAAGGCCGAACTTTCTAAGGGGACATGATGCCCGTGGCGCCATCTATCGGCGCGCAATCCAACCGTGGGAATGTGCTTGGTGAGCTAACTTGGCGAATTCGTAGCCACGTCCCACGACGGATAACTTGAGGGATCACCCGGTCACTCTGTTTCCTACTTTACTCCGCCTGTCAGCGCACGTTAAACGTTCGCATCCGCGGAATACTGCAAATCGATTTAAAAGAAATCACCTTTTCCCGTTCTCGAAATCGAAAACCCAATTTGCATCGAAAACCACGAGATATTTTGCCGAATAAAAGACATAAAACTTCACGCTCCATAAATTATTACTATTATTGTTATTACACGGGAAAAAAAGTATTCGCTTTGGTAGGTAAATGAGTTTATCTAGCAATTATTAACTAATTTAGTAAGAATTTATTCTACTTGCAGAAGGACCTAGATATTAAATCGACTAAAATGAAGATTTCAACGTTACATAAACTGTATGGCTGATTCAACCATACACTTATCCTATAGGGACTCGACATAACCTCAATATGTTAACGAAAACTTTTTTTTCTATTCTTTTTTTGATTTCTACTTATCCCAATAGCCAAACAATATATCGAACTTAAATAGAAATTTATTAGTGCACTTCATACTTTTTTCCATGTTTTTTTTTTATTCTTGCACAAATACTTTGCCTTCATTTAAGAATTTAAATACCCAAAAAAAATCGTATATAAATGTGTCCTTTCGATCGAACGACGGAATGCTTGAAAACATATCACAGTTTGAAGATGAAATAATTCTTATGAGTTTAAAGCATCCACGAGGCGAGTATGATAAACGTAAAGGAGCGAGCCGCGATAATTCCCTAGAACGCGATAAATCAAGTGTTGCTCAGAATGTGAAGCAGTCGCCGGTAAATCGAAGAGTATAGCGAACCTCCCGAGGGATTCCACTTTGAGGACTTAAAACTACTCCATCTCCGTGGCAGTTCGTATTGTTCAACTTTTCACAAATCTGTTTAAGCCCGTGATTATTCTTGATGCAGGCTCAACTAATGTACACTTTTTCTAAGTTAAACTATGGCATTACTTTTTTTTCTCTTCCTTTCCAATATATAATCTACAATTAATGATGCAAAAATTTTCTTGTCAAAATACAAGATATAAACAAACTTTGTTTTTGTTTTGTATTTACATCCATTCATATGTCCTTCGGATGTAAATAAATAATATTATTGTTTTTGTCTCATTAACTTGACCTTCCAAATATTTACAAACATTGCTTTTTTGTTTGGTATGCTCAACATTGAGAACGTTTAATTCCTCGGTTCCATAAATTATTAAACAAAAACAAAAACACGTTCCCGATATCGTACTGTTTAATTATTCGCATTTCGCAAATTCGATGTAAGAATCGCGAGGCAAAATTTCACGTCACGAAAAAAGTTCGAGGATCATTGCGAGCTGCGTTGTTGCTTACTTTCATATACCACTCAATATATATGTACACATATATATATATGTATATATTTTTGCCCGTGGCTACCACTTATAAAGCATTACCGAACGAAAAGAGCGGACATGTTCGTGCAGACATGTGGATGCGAACGCAGCCGAGAAGTGACGCGGGGACTCACGCGGCGCTCGAATCCGAACTCTCGGGATGCTGATGAAGATAACGCCAGCCACCTATGAATTACGACGCGAACCGAGCTATAATAAATTCCAGCCAACATTCATTTTCGTACACGCAACTTTATGTCGTCCTTAGTCGGACTAAGCGCTCTCCGCTGGCGTCATTTAGTATCTCGGTGATGCTCCTAATAGCTGCAGTCCTACGACTCAATGGACGGTCCCGGAAATTTACAGCTGTATCGCGATATTCATCGCGAACGCGCGGCATCTTTCTTTCTGTCTCGGCTTGGAAATTCTAGATGGGCCCTCGGTAGCGACAGTTGTCTGCGAATTATTAAACCGCACGACCATCCTTTCCCCCTTGATTATTGCTAGATTCCTGCTCGTTTGTTGTTTAAAAAGTAGTCGCGACTGAAATCGAAACCCTGCGCGCCAATGAATAGCAGTCTCCGTTACCCGATCGATTTTATAAAGTTTTAGTATTTATGAATTGGATGGTTAAGGTTGGATTAAACGGGCGAGAGATTGTTCTTTTTTGTTGTAACGAACCATTTGAGCCTTGTTACTCGGTCGAATAAATTAGGGTGGGATCCTAGGTAGGAATCTAATGCGTTGGGGTTTCTATTGGAATTTGCTTCTGGAAACTAGACAGATTTGGAATATGGTTGTTCTACAGTTTTTTTAAACTGTTTTACCTTTTTACCCTATCTGGGAAAGTTCCTATCTTGAAATACACAGAGTATTGGAGTGTTCTGACTCATCCTACAAGTCACGATTTCATGTAGAAGCTAGTCTAACTTTTCTATGGTTAGTTTTAAAGTAGGATCTAGGAAATTTGATGGTTTACAGTGTCAACTTCCTATCCAGGATACTAGCTTGGTTTATCTAACCGAAAAAGTTATGTAAACCCTAAACTATAGGAAGAATGGGTCCAATTTGCTTCCCAAGTTAGAAAACCAACCAGTTATAGGTTCCAAAGTTCTACCCAAGATGAAGATGGGATCCAATTTGCTTGACAAGCTTAAAAACCAGTCTGTTTTAGGTTCCAAAGTTCTACCCAAGATGAAGATGGGATCCAATTTGCTTGACAAGCTTAAAAACCAGTCTGTTTTAGGTTCCAAAGTTCTACCCAAGATGAAGGTGGGATCCATTTTGCTTGCCAAGCTATAAAACCAACCAGTTATAGGTTCCAAAGCTCTACCCAATATGAAATTGGGATCCAACTTGCTTGCCAAGCTACACGACCAGCCTGTTTCAAGTTCCAAAGTTCTACCCAAGATCTTCGTTCCCAAGAAATGTTCACCAGATAACGAATTATGGATAGAAAATTTGCAAATTGTTTATTAATAACAATTTATTTAACAACAGTGAATTATATCTGAATTAGTCCTAAAGTGTAATTAAATAAAAATGACCGCAAAATATGTCTCCCATTCCTCAACTGTCACGATTTCAAGGCGTCTTCGGCCTTAAATCAAGCGACTTCCACAAAATCGACGTAAGCTGAAGGTCGCGCCACTTATTTACAGAAACTTCATAAAACCGGCCTTAGAAATGAAACGCGCGAATAAATTATCCCGAAGCAATTCGCAGCGGCGACTACCTAAATCACATTAAACTCGCGGCGTCCAGCGCGACAAGTCTCGGTGTAAATAAAAACAAAAAAAAGACGAAAAAACGAGAGAGAGAGAGAAAAAAAACGTTAAAGTACATCCACCGGCTCACCCTACCGAATAATATATATGACATTGGCTCGCGTCCTTTGTGATAAAGAGAGGTAATGAAATAACTATTACGCGTACAAGCATCGGCATAAATTACTATAATTAGTCAGCCATTTGTAATGTTATTAAATGATGCCCGCCACTTAATCACCGGCCGGCAATGGCCGGTGTCCTATTTTATTGTCCGGCGATAAATTGCCTTTTTTTCCCCCCCAACGTCAACCCATTCGCCTTTCCCCCGCGAAACTCCAAACTCTCCGCTGCTTCTGCACACAATTTTCCCGCGGCGAAAAATGTCGCCGCGGCCGGGAGACGCTTAATGTTTTATTCACGTTTGAATTAATTTGATTATTAATGTATGGCCGCGGCTGGCCTCTACATAAATATGGACACTCGCGTTGGATTCCGTTTGGACGAGTGTGATATAAGTGGGATAATCGTAATTGCACGCTGGGCGTGATTACTTTTTTTCCCACTTTACCCCCACCCCCGTCTTACCCCCACCTCTTTTTTTCTACTGTTGTTTTCTCTCCTCCATCCTTTTTTACTTGCCATTTATAAAATTCCGCTTGTTAAATACGATGACAGATGTCGTTACTCATTCTAATTTAAAAACATGGCGCACAATGCGGGACAAAAAAGCTCCCCCCCCCCCACCCACCCGGTATTTTATTTGACAATCGCGCGAGTACTTTGCACGACT
>JABFPN010006650.1:0-11285 GCA_022817305.1 Leptoteleia sp. ZL-2020 | reverse complement strand
GGGGGAAGGGAAGATATCGAAATCCGTTTGAGGTCATTGCCGTCCGCTTATGGTAAATGGATTTTGCGAAACGCTCTTTGTGGCACTCTGCGGTCTTTATCGGTGAATTTATTTCATCATCGATTCGCGTTCGAGTTTATTTCGCTCGCAAGTCTGTCCCAATAGCGAGGAATACTTTGGATTGATTCTGAAAATATTCCGATTACAACAAAGAAATATTCTAAACTAAACACTCGACTCGAGAATTGAATTAATCGTGGTATATCCTTTGGGGAATTTATATTTTAATATCGTCCCAATAATGTGCCGTAAATATTTCTGGAGTTGGAATATTTTAGATAAATATTGTTGGAATATTTCTGGCTATCGGGCAAAGAGCTCGCTGAACCTGGGCTAGATAATTGTCAAAGAGATATTGACCCGTCCCCGTCACCGCGCCCATTATAATGGACGTAAATAATAATCACAATCGTCCAGTATGTTATTCGAGATAAATATATTCCGGTGTAAATAAAAATCTTATTAACGCAACAATGATATTTAATCGCGATAACGAAACACCTCGCTCCTCTTAAATTATTATTCCATTCGCATGCGAATAAATTAGTTATTCAATTTAGATAAAATTCGCTTGACATGATTAACTCCTCTTCCCGCGGGTATACAAAATCTCGTACCGTCGAAACGTTGCAACAATTAATAATAGACAGCGGTGAATTCGAAGGCGACTGCACTTTCGCGCATTCGCGTTGAATTAGCATTTTCTGAATATCTTATTTTTGAAAATTCCCCGGACATTTATCGGGAAGAATCGTCGACCGGGTTGGCGCGCGTTTCCGTTTACGGGAGGACGCGCGAGGCTCGCGGGGTTCGGCCGAAGGGACCCCCTCGGGCGAACAGGATTGTCCCCAGCAGGACGTTAAATATTTCCGCTATGTAACAAAACGCACCGACGCCACGGAATCCAGTCATTTCGGCCTTAATCGTGGCGCATTAATTAAGTGGGCGCCGGAGTTCCACCCACATTATCATCGCAATTTGAAACCTGACCCAAGTCGACTCCGAGGGACTCGGCGCGCGTTGAACCACATTGATTCTCCATTATCGTTTGGATTTTTTTCCTGCCCCCCCCCCCTTACCCTGACGCATTTGTCACTTTTTAGCTTTTTTAGAGGCAAATTTGCAAGCTTATTTTCATCTGGCTAAGTGTCGTACATAAACATGACAGTTGCATAAATTATAAATATATATTTAAACTTGAATTTGAAACCGTTTTATTGGGGGATAAGGAAGGAATGTAAAATATGTTATGGCAAGGACTTGTAATTACGTTTTTGTTTACAGGAAATATTTGGACTTGAAAATTTAGAAAACTAGATATTTACAATTCAGAAAATAATTGAAGTCAGCTGCAAGTGGATTATAAGCTTTGAAGATAGTCACCAAGTTGAAGTTGCATGTTACATGAATGGCTTTAAAGGAATGCTCCTATTACAAGCTACCGTTAAATAAAATCTCATTTTTAACTCGCACTCAAATTTACCTTTAAACGGCCACGAAACATTAAGAACTGAAGGTAAAGGCGCGTATCCTCGGCTCGTCATTATTTAACTGTTATTTTGCAACAAATGTTGAACGTAAAATGTGTCAGCGTGGATTCACTTCCGGTATAATAATTTCTCGGAATAAGTCAATTAATGCACATGATCTAACGCGAGTTACGGCAATATGATATTATCTGAAGTTCGCTGCAAGAGAATAGTACAAACCCTCGTAAAAAGATTACACCTTTCCCATGGCGAATTAGCATATATTTCATATTATTCCCCGGAGCAAGTAGCGGACACGCGTACGAAATTCCCGAGGCAACAGTTTGAATAATCCTTTCCATGAAAAGCTCCAACGTATCGTTAAAAACATCGGCGCAAAAAGTCGCCAGAAAGCCCGATTTCGTGGTTGCGCAACGGCGACACACAAACCCCCTCAAAAATCCAAATGGTCCCCGGATCGTCCCGAAAATAGCCGACGGTGGAGTCGTTATAATTTGTCACGCTTATCCCAGAGCCATCGATACTCGCGTTCGAGGTGAAACGCGGAGGATAGCGCGTGGCCGGGGAGAGACGGAGATCGGTTTGCGTGAACGCTCCGCTCATTTACTCAATTAGCTTAATTCATTCTCAGTATTTACTCACTTTTTTTCTGCCACTCAATTTCATTCCCGTTTTCTCGTTACATTTTGCTTCGTTATTGCAAGTTTCTCGCGCACTCGAGAGGGGACCCCCTGTTTTTTGCGCCCGCGAAATTGAATTGGAGATTCTCGTCGAAGCATTTTTCGCGCAAACTCCCGACGCAAGAAAATCGATTAACGCCGACCTTTAGCGCGATTTTTAGCGCGTCTACTGCCAAACGACTTATGCCAATGACTCGACGATTTTTGAGGGGAAAGGCTTTGACAGTGGGGAAACTCGTTTGATTTAATTTTTTGGTTGTGATAACCAAATATTTGCTCTTTTTTTAGCTACCAAAATTTTTAGTTGAAATAACCAAATATGTTCGTTAGACTACGTTTTTCAGTTGCTCTAACTAATTGTTATTGGAATAAAAAGTTTGATTCTTTTAACTAAATATCTTCAACCAAACGATTTTAGTTATAAACGAAAGCGAACGATAGTTTTTCTGAGGCTGGAACAATTTTATCCTGGCGTAACTTAAATTAAATTTAACTCGCGTCTGAGGTGTAATTCGTTATTTAACCAAACGCAAACACGATCTTTGATTGAACGCAAATGTAATCCATCAGATTAGAGGCACGGCGTACGCGAAACGTAAATTGATCACGCAGCCTGGTTGACCTGACAAGAACCAATTAAACCTAATCAAATTCACCTAACGCTGACTAGATCTAATTAAACTTACACGAATTAACCTAACTTGTTCCAAGTTAAACGAACCCGTAGTCCGAGTTAAGTTCAGGAGAAAAATAGTCGGGGATAAGCGAATTAAAATGATTTTCTGCAATTTAAATTAATCTTATTGTCAAGAGTTGTTACCAAGTTGTTTTTAATTTGGGAAAATTATGTTTTCGCAAGTCAGATCGATCGTAATGTAATCCAAATTCGAAGTCAAGAGCCGGACGATACCGTAAAATTGATAGTTACAAACATTACAGGTAAAGTTAACTGCAATTTAATACTCAGGTTAATGTACTGTTAGATTTAATGTAATCCGACATAAAAGAATAACAAATTCGTCGATACCGTTGAATCTGAAATTGTTTGCAAATAAATATCAGTTGCGTAAAGTGAGCTACATACGACGTTAAATAAAGTGAACTTCCAAATTAACGAACCGCAAAATGGGAGTTTAAAATCAAACATTCCCGCAATAAGAACTGGCCAGGCATTTTTCCAGGAATACTTAAAAGTCCATTGGTAGAAAAAACGTACCTGAAGTTATTTGCCGGTATGTCTAATCTAAGCCGCAAATCTTCTTCGATAAAAAAAAGGGGGAGGGGGAAAGAGGAGGAAAAAAAGCATTCAGTTTCATTGACCAGAAAATACCACGTATGATGAATTCAGCTTCGACCGTTGCCGAAATAATTCTAATCGCGCGTGTTTTGCGTATCTCGGTGTAATTAAGGGGCGGAAAAAAAAAGTTCCCTCCGTCATACCCATTTCCATCCGGGCCGGGCCGTAAATTAATTATGAATTCTCGATTGTACGAAATAGTTGGGACTTCTTGTCGCGCGCGCGCTCGGCATTTGACCGGCAAGTATGAAATAATTTGCCACGGCCCGTAGGGACCTTCTTGCGGTTATTTATGGGGAAAGAGGTTTTCGTCGGGATCCCGCGAAATTGCGCGCAGAAAAAAAAATTTGTCGATCCCTGGTCGTGATCCACCACGGAGTACGTGTCGTTCCTTTCCACCTTGAACGGTGGCGCACGCGATATGTCGTGCTTCCCGGAATCACGGCGAACGGCTGCTCGGGCGGACTCGTTTCCAGGCCGCATATCGACGAAGCCGACAAACGAGATTCGCGAATCCAGACCACCGTAGCCAGGGCCCCCTTTTTGCCCCGTGGACCGCGGGATTTCGAAAGATTTTAAGAATGCGCGTACGCCGGATCCCGCGAAAATTCGAACGCCCCCCCCCCCACTCCCCCCGACCACCCAAGGCCCGCCCCGAGGAATGCCGATGATACGTGACAAATTATTTCACTAAAAGGTAATACGGAGGACGCTCCACGGCAGAACGGATTTCGCGAAAGTGCTGACGGCCGCTCGTGGAATCGCGTTTCTTCTCCAGTTTCTGGATACCGCTTGGCCTTTCTTTTTAGGCCGGCAAAGAAGCGACGCTTCGAAATGGATCTGTCGGTACCAATTAAATTTGTACCGCGCGAATGATTGGTTTGTTTCAAATGACAAATGAATGCGACCCGTAAAAAAAAAGCCGTCTAATTGCTTTAGACCGGAAGACACTTCCCAGAATCGAGATCAATATTTTCTTGGGGTGAAAACGCAAGTTAACTGTAAATAGTATATATAGTGTATAAGTTTCCTTAAGGCAATAAAAATTGATTTCCAACATTTTTAATGAATTATAGTTTAAATAATATGTTCATTCGGTTCGATGCATCAATTTCAAATATATAAATCAAAGGGTTTCAGTGTAACACAATATCTTAAGCGTGATAAACCCCAGTAGGAAATGTTCTACGGTACTGTTACCAGAGTTACCAGTACTGGTAAATTTGTTTGCCAGTACAGTGACAGAATCGTGGCAGTAATGGAGTTATAATCCTGGACCAGTAATGTATAACTCAACATACTAGTTGTATAGCTATACCCTGCCAGTAATCATCCAATATTGGTCTTGCATTGAACGATTTTTTTTTGTATCACCAGTACTGACACGAGTCTGGATCAACTTTGGCATGTCTTACATCCGGTTATGTTCGGTAATTATTATTTTATATTACGTTTAAATGTGTACCATTTAAAAATTGAAAGAAAAATATATTATATTCTTACATGTTTTGGAAATGCAAGATTGTTGTTCAATCTTAAAAATGATAACACTGACAATTTCTTCCAAAATTGTTAAGACTTATTTTTATATTATTAGTAATTTTTAAGTTCATCTTACCTGAATCCGAGCCTCTGTAAGTCCTATTTTTAGTGCCAGTTCCTCCCTGAAATGAAAAAAAAAATGACATGTTAATATTTTAAGAAAAGTGATTTAAAAAAAGTACATTTTGTAACTAATAAGCAACGACAAAATAAATAAATCCAAATTTATCGTAACAGTACGACGAAATTTCACACTATTCGTTACCACCTGTATAACAACGAGATACCGAATAGAAATCCTTCTTAATCACGTTTATAAATAACTTTGTATTAATCTCAAAAGAATGCCTCGTTCCAAAATGCGAACAAAAAAATGGGAAGGGAATAAATGAAGTTAAGGTGGGAACGACGCGACGCGGACTATTAGACCTAATCATTTTAATAATAATGTGAAATTTCAATTAATTCGATAGCGCGACGTCAGAATGGCGTAATAAAATATTGGAATCACGTATGAGTTTTTAGGCAAGAAACTTGATTTTGCGTCGGTTATCGCCGGGAGTCGGGAGGGCCCCGGGGGCTCGTTGCGTCTCTTTCTCTCATTTCGCAGGCAAATTATCCAGATGCTACCGGTAATCGCGCGGAAATCTCGGTGATTACCGCGCGCGCACAGCAGCCGCCACAACTGCGGCTCGACTACACGACTTTCGACGCGCTTAAAGGAATCGACGCGAGGAATTCTTCGGGAATTGGAAAGACCAACGCCGATGATTACGGATGCGCCGCGCGTTTTAGCCGCCCCGGAATTCGTAGCCTTTCGGCTAATGCGAATTAGGCGAGCCAATCGTCGGAATTCGCTAATACGCGCCACTCAATTCACTCGTATCAATTTAATGCGATGTTTCTATTGGCAGTGATGAAATGGACTCCAAATTAAGGCTCCCCTTTCAAATTAAGTAGCCCCGTGTTTAGCATACTTCCGAGCAATTTATGACCTGGCAGTATCATTTTGGGTGACTCGATGCAGTCATCCGTCGTTGCCGAGGGACCAGAGGGGGGAGGGGCGGGGGCAAAAGTCGCGACTAAATGTCGACTCGCCGTCGCGCGACTTTTCGATTTTCAACGACTCAAGCGTCCGAAGCTAGTTATGGAGTATTAATACTTGAAGTTAGTCAGACAAAATTAGCATATTAAGTGGGAAGTTAGCTATAAATCAAGTTTTATTAATCGCTATTCATAAAACTATAACTACTAATTAAACAATTATTTTGGCTTTTTTTTGTCCATCCATGTTGAATTTTAATTAAAACATCAATTAACATTCTGCGCGAAGACAGTTGACAGGAAATAATGTTTGAAACTGGTTATAAATAAATTTGAAGTTTTGTGTCGCGGATAACACGTTTATTTACTGGCTTGATACTGTTGGAATGAAGTGCTCGCGGTTATTGTCGTGTAGTTTTGTTAAAAATTGTGTGTTATATAGAATTATGAATGAGACAACGAGCGATTTTTAATAAAAACTTAGAATGAAAGAATTAAAATTTGTACGTGATTATTCGTCAATAGTGTATACCTATATTTATTATTAAGATACATTATAATTATAGGTACACAACGAAGAGTAAGTTTTTGGATATTTCTTTAAGTTAATCCATTTCTATATGTATGTGTGTACGTGGTAATTATGAACTTTAGATTAACTATGTTCTAAAAATTATTCATGTGCAATCAAGAAGGGAAATTTATTCAAGCTAATATTTAATATCTGCTTTTAATTATATCTATTTTGACACGAAGTTAATTACATTTAACTTGATATAAAATGAATTATATTAAATGATTTGTGAAAATATCATTAAATACAATTATCTTGCAAAAGTTGTATTAATTTTTATTAAGAAGTCAAAAAGCCTTGCTAATTACATTAAATTATTTCATTAAGCTTCACACTGATGTAACCAAAATTAAAAATTAATATAACAACTCGGACATATGTGTTAATTGATAGTATTCCTTATAATGTGATGTATTAGCACTTATAAAATACATTTTAAACAATTATTAGAAAAAAAAATTTACCAAGGAATAGAACACGTCATTTCACAGTCTCCAGTCACAAGCTTCACCACTCTACTTTGCCGGCTGGATATATATTTATCTTTGTCAAACTCTAGTGTCAACGTGAGAAGAGTAGAGTGGTGGTAAAGGACGTGACAGGTGACTGTGAGAAGACTAATTCTACTCTTTAGTCAAACCTTTTCTAACATTTTTTTTTAAAATACTACATCATATTATAAGGACTATTATAAATACACACATATCCCCAAATTATTTTAAAAATATAGTAGCAAATACTTAATAAATCTTTCTCAGTTTACAGCATCCAAGTGATTGAAATTTGCTGATAAACTCGTCCAGTTCATTGGTCAGAATTGGAACAAGTACGCAAATAATTTGATTTGGATAAGCCGTAAAATATTTGGCTGACATCGCCAGTACAGCTCCGACAGTGTCATAATGAGCGCACGTGTGTGTATGTGTGTGCGCGAAACAATCATAATTACGATTGCGCCAGCAAGGATTCAATCACGGTCGCGGCTCGGTGACTGGTCGTTGCCGACCCGCGAGGTTAATTAGATAATGTAATTGTCGGACAATTACACAAATTACGCGTGCGCGCTTGTGCGACTTACCGGATCTTTGTGTTTATTATTCCCGCCATTATTATTGCAAAACACACATTGTTTTTGCAGCGAGAAAATAGCCTGTCAAAACCCAGCGTGTGATCTTCATAATTATACAAATCCATTTGCAAATGTGAAACGCGGCACTTGAACTCGGCATCGGTGTCAGTTTAATTTTCCAAAGTACACTGCTACAACACTTTCTACTTCGCGTGTTTTTCGTCCCTCTTTCAAGGCTCATCAGTCAACAGTCAGAGCCAAACGATCACTTCAAACCAGAAATATACTAATTACAGCGTTACTCAACGATGGCCATTTTTTGGCCATTTAAGGCCCCCTTTGAAAACGCGCTAGTTCTTCCTTTTCAACAATACAAGCCACTTACTTTTTCAAGACTCATCTATTAATGGCAATTCTTCTACAATAATCGACCGAGAATTGGAATCGACATCAATAATTAACGATCTTGTTTGAAAAGACAAGTAATTATCGTTTGCGACAAAAACCGAACCGTGCAATCAATCTATATAAACGCATCCTTCGCCCGACCAAGTGTGATTGCATTGAAATAAACAATCGCACATGTTCAACGGTGCATTAAATGAAAGGAATAATAATAATAATAATAATAAAAAAATAAGTATTAATGATGAAAAAGAAGAAACGAAAAAAAAGGCAAAAATGGCGAGGAAGAAAAAAGAAGTTAGAATGGTAATTGTCGTGCGGAGGCATGAAATTCATTACGACATGATTCGTGAGAAAAAAGGTAAAGTGTTTATTAAGGTTATTTCATAAAGCGCAGAAAACGCTGCAAATCCGCGATGATTGCTTTTATGTATATGTACGCAATCAAAAGTACAAACATGGCTGAGCGAGAGCCGAGACAAATAAAGCAACGCGCGCCAGACGCGGCTCTGTGAATTGCCGCACGGTGCAAGGACACCGTACGCGCATGAATCGAGGGTAACCGACGCAAAAGTAGCGATCACGACGTACGGTAATTAGGGACGGCCTGACCGCGAAATTTCGTGATCTTATTAAATTCACCGAGCAAAAGAAACGTGAGACTCTCAATGCGAAATCACGCGCTCGTATTGTGCGTGAAAAAATTGCCGGCGGGGGGGGGGGGGGGGGGTATGCACCCGTCGAGTGTGCCAGTTTAATCGACAGCTTTGTTGTGAATTATGAATGTTTATTATTTTAAGCAGCATGCTAATTAGTTGGGAATTATTAATCGCAAACAACACTGTATGATTAGTTTGATTTTACCGTTCTTCCCGGGTCGATTGGGAACAAAATGATTGCTTTACATTTACCCGGGAAAATTATTGGAGGATAATGAGTGAAATTTATTAGTGGTTGTTATTATGTTTTATAACAACTCGGTAATTGGTGTTTTAAAGCTTACAAATATACGTAAATGGAAAAAATTTAGGCCACGCGCCTCTCATATACACACTAATGTTGTATAAAGAACAATACTTTTTTCAGGAAGCGGCGCAGAGTGATGGCAAAGCGCACGATTTATGACTCAGGTAGTGAGTTCTATTCCTCCACAATGAAACTTTTTTTTTTTATAAAATATATAATATTATAAGAAATATTATCAATTCATACAAATTGTTTAGTTCATATAAAATATGGTAGCAACTACTAATAAATGTTTGTCAGTGAAGAGCATGAAAAGTGTTAATTGTGTATTTTGAGTGTGGATTATTTTCGGGAATTTTGTTATGAACTTCATAATGTAAGAGTTTTTTTTTATTATGGTGCATAATGCTTGTGGTATGAGATCAATGATAATAGTGATACTTTAATCACTTTATTGTTATGAATTTTGAACGGCAGTCTGTTGTAAATAGAAGACAATGGGTTGTTTGTTTAAAAATTAAATAATTATTTTAAAAAATAAGATGTGTCTAACTTATGTAAAAAATGTCAACCGTTTTAAAAGCTTTCCAAGGATCATTTCTCATAGTCTACCTAAAGACTCTGCCACTAAAAAAATATTACGAATTAAAGTTGAGCATTATCGGCCAAGAATTTGACAAAATAAGCGACACTTGAATGTTGACAAAACACGATCAAACGTGATTTTGGTCGTCGTGGGCTCGAAGGCGACAATTAATCAACGGTGACAACGAGATTAAGGGGGCCCCATTTTGAGCGTAAAATCACAATTGATTAAAACGATTCCGCCGGTCCGGCCAATAAATCTCGCGTCTATCATTGACGAGCGAGGCGTCCTCAATCGCCGGGCGTACATTAACGCCTCGTCACAGTCGAACCGGCAACACGAATCGGGCATATAAACCGTTCATAAATATGCAAACCGCGCCAACTTTTGTATTAATCAAAACGCACGGTCGGTAATATAGAAGATCGGCATACTTCTTAATACATCATAGCCGAGAGTACCCAATGACAATAATAATGTATTGATATAAATCATGGCGATAAAAATGCAAAAATAACTCTTGTCTCTCCACTTAATTCCCACTCTTCCCTTGGCTCGATCAATGGCCGACGCGCCGCGGCAAAGTGGAAGCTTATAATTCGAACGGATTAATTAAAATAAAACGAAACGAAACACCCGTCTATATATGGCTCATTGTCGATTGCCAATCAATCCTAATAATTCACCGGCGAGTCGCCCGCTGAGTCGGTATGCAAAAGACACACGTGTGCGCCAGTGTGCGCGTCGCTGACTCGTAGATCGCGGCCATTTACTTTACGGGCTCTTAAGATCTAATTTAGATAAAAGGCCTGGCCGGAGCTACCGCGAGTCTACTCCGAAGCGCCTTAACGATCGTTTGTTTTATGTACCTCGTGTGTACGTACACTTAATAAATTAGCACGGCCATTGTTGCTCTTATTCTTCGGGCCGGACGATTTTATTTTCCGAGCCGCGACGCTCGGCCGACTTGGCCAATGAGCTTTCACACCTCCCCATCCATCCCTTGTTCAGCCGTGGATTCACCATTTTCGTCCACTCTCATCAATCGAATTTATTGTGAAAATTCAGTTTTAAATGATTTTCGTACACTCACGCACAACTGTCTATTTAGGAGTAATAAAATCATCTTGTGTCTAATAGATTTTCTATTTGATATTCTAAAAATTTGTTAATATAAGAAAATTTCTATTTATGATAAATGGATTCGTGATGTACGAGGTTCAAAACAGTAACTTTATGTTAAAGTTTCTGATATTCCTCAAGTTTTGCGAAATTTTGTATGAAATAATGTTTATTTTACGAAAAAATTGTTTTGGTTTCAATAGATGATATAAAAATATGTCCAGTTTTGATAATAATGTAAACAAATTAGCACAACAAACTTTTACTTATAATTTAAGAAATTTAATTAACGTAATTTTTATTTTGGAACTGTACAACTGGCTACCCTAGTAGAATCTAAACCAGGCATTCCTAGTTTCAGACTGGGCCCTAGCTAGAGATTTTAAGGCATACATTAATAAGGAACGCCCGACTAGGTAATAGTCTGACTCAATATTAAACTTCCTTAAT
>JABFPN010006649.1:0-11286 GCA_022817305.1 Leptoteleia sp. ZL-2020 | reverse complement strand
TCGAGTTTCCAATTCATACATAACCATAAATCTTGTTTTAATGCCTTTATGTTCAATAAAGCTTTATTCTACCTTCCCTGAAGCTTCATCGCGAACCTTCTATTTTCATATTTTTGGGCGCTACTTTTTATGTTGAGTGAATGTTCAATGTAGCTAATTTTGCGTAATTTTAACCTTCTATCAATGTTGCGTAAGTTGGGTAATTATCTAAATCCAACGTTCACTGAACCTAAGTGTGTTCTTGGGGCACTGATTTCTTCTGAATTTTTGAACATAAGATCTATAGCAATATATTCACATGTAAACAGTGCCCACACATATTTGAAAGCCGAATGAGAATGTCACCTAAACAACAGCGTTTATGTGTGGCGTGAAAGGTCAAATGTATTGTTTACATTTAGTTTATTCACGGGACAATTTCAGTGTTGAAAGAAATCCTAAAATTTGAATATTATTTGTGTATTTTTAATTGAAAAAACGGATTATTACTTCTTAATAAGTAGAAGAAAGAAATATTGGTAATAATTTCGAAAACCCAGATATTACTGTGGGGATCTATTTAAATGAAGACGCCACGGCTGTTTTGATTTTATAAAGATTATATTTGGGGAATATTCTTGTACACTTTGTGGAACAATCGAGAACACAAAATGGTGTCGCGTTTGATTCGAATGATTGCGTAACTCGACCTTGTCAATTCGAAAGGAAAACAGAAACTGAAACTGAACTCTTATCAGTTCAAAAGTCAAAACGCGTGTTTAGAGGGGCTTAACATAACAGCCACGCATGCGCTGTACAAGCCGTACTCAGTCAGAACAGGGTACCGGAGATATCAATCCCCACAACTCGGCCCCCTTTAAAAAAAAAGATCGTCCTCGATCTTTATTAGCCATCAATATAGGTTTCGATGCCATCGTCTTCTTCGCTTTCAGGGTCAGTTGTCCATGGCTTCATCGAGTCAGCAGCTGTCGTCGTTTTACTTGGTCCTTTGTTTTTTCCCACTTTGATAACTTCGTATCTATCTCTGCCCAGGCCCTTTACAATTTCATAGGGTCCATAGAATTTCATGTTCATCTTCAATTTTGGGCCTAATTGAGTTCGTCTTATAGCCAACAAATCACCTATACTATATTTTTGAGCTTCTTTTCTTTTTTTATTATAATTTTTTCTATTTTCCTCCTGTACTTTTTCTATTTGTTTGGCTGCCTCTTTTCTCATCTCGTCACGTTCTTGCTCAAACACATGGATGACTTCTTCTTGCAATGCCTCTAGGACCTCAATGTCTTTTGGTAACCTTGGGTGTACTCCGAATAGAATTCTATAAGGTGTTGTTCCGGTACTACGATGGGTGATGTAATTTATGAATCTTTGTGCCTTGTCCAAGTGCTGGTACCATTTTTCAGGATTGTTTATTGAAAGCTTAGTTAATAGAGGTATCAATGTCCGGTTTACACGCTCCACTTGACCATTAGATCTGGGGATACCTGTTGTAATTTTAATGTGCTGGATATTTTCTTGTTGACAGTATTCTTGGAAATTATTAGATGTAAAAGCTGTGCCTCTATCTGTTACGAACCTTCTAGGGTTTCCAAACAACATCGCCTGTTTTCTCAGCTTATCCAATACTTCCTCCGTTCCCGTCGACTTTGTTGGATAAAGCCACACGAATTTGGAGAAGGCATCTATAACAACAAGGATGTGTTTGTAACCCTTTTTTGTCAAGCTTAATGGTCCTAAATGATCCAGGTGTAAAGTATCCAAGGGTGTTGAACCTTTTTCTATTGGATTTAACCAGCCATCTTTTTTTCCCATCTTCTTTTCTGCCAAAATACAGCTCAAACAATTCCTGACGACTTTTTCTACCTTGGGTTTCAAATTTTGAATATAATAGTCTCGTTTCACCAGCTCTTCTGTCTTTGTCACTCCAAAATGTCCATTTTCGTGCATTTTCCTAATTACTTGTATTTGTAAAATTTTTGGTACTACTATTTTATTGTCTCCAGCTTCTTGTTTATATAGGATTCCCCCTTTCATCTCGTACCCTTCCATCTCTTTCTTCTCAATTGTTCTAATTATTTCCATTATTTGTTGATCTTCTTTTTGAGCCTTTTTCAGTCTTGCTAGCAATCCATCATCAACATCTCCAATGATCAGACATTGCGGCAACGGATTTCTACTAAGGGCATCCACATGCCTCATAGCTGTGCCGGGTCTGTGCTCCAATTCGTAGTCGAAATCCTCTAATTGTAGTGCCCACCTTGCTATCCTCACTGACAGGTCCCTCTTGTTCATCGTTAACGTGAATGCTCTACAATCGGTAATAATTTTAAACTTGGTACCCAAAAGATAAACCCGAAATTTTTTGAGTGACTTCACGATGGCTAAGACTTCTAATTCGTAGCTGGCATATTTTTGTTCTGCTTGATTTGTCGTTCCACTTGCAAAGTATACTGGATGATAAAGTAGGTCCTTTTCATTTTGTTGCATCAATATAGCGCCATACCCGTATTTGGATGCATCTGTATGAAGTTGAGTATTCGCTCCCACATTGAAAAGTGCTAATGTTGGTTCTTCGCATAGCTTTAGTTTTAACTGTGTAACGGCTTGTTTTTGCGCATCGCCAAAAATAAAATCTACATTATTTTTTAACAAATTAGTCAAAGGTCGAGCCACCGTAGAATAATTTTTTATAAATTTCCTAAAGTACCCAGTGAGGCCCAGGAAGCTTTGTAGTTGGCGCACGTTGGTGGGCTCTTTAAATGACATTACTGCTTCTACTTTACGTTTTGAGGGATATATTTGCCCATCTTTTACAACGTGCCCCAAAAACTCCACCTCTGTCCTCATTAATTGGCACTTTTTCCAATTTATCTGTAAACCTGCGTCGCTTGCTATAGTTAAAACTTTTTCCAATTTAATAATTGCATCATTTTCACTCTCTGCCGGAATTATCAGATCATCCAAATATAACAAAACTGTTTCGTCGTTAATTAATTTTTGAAATACTGTATTTATGTACCTTTGGAAAACCGCAGGCGAATTACATAATCCAAATGGTACTTTTAAAAATTCGTAGTGTCCATTGGGTATAATAAAAGCAGTATATTTCCTACTGTCTTCGTCAATTGGAACATGCAAGAACCCATTTTTCAAATCTAAGGTACTATAAATTTTAAATTTTTGCAATTTATCCAGTTGTTCCTCAATCAGAGGCAACGGATATCTGTCTTTGTAGATTTCTTTATTTATTTTACGATAATCGATACACAAACGATGTGTGTTGTCTTTTTTCTTTACTAGAATTACAGGACTTGCATATTCAGACAGAGACGGTTGGATTATTTCATCTTTTAGCCATTCATCTATTTGTTTATTTACAATACTTTTCTCGTAGTCTGACAATCGTCTTGCTTTTTGATAAATCGGTTTTTCATTTTTTAAAATAATTTTCATTTTTACTCCTATATTTTTCTGTTTTTTCGGCTCATAATTTTCTATCAAATTCATTACTTTTCGTTTTATATTTTCGTCCTTTACATCATTCAAATCATATTTTTCTTTTACCTCCAAAGCATCCATTTCTATTCTAAAAATTTCTGGCAGTCTTTCGTTTTCCGTTACAATATTTTCAATCTTTTCTTCGCTCTCTCTAACATTCTCAATACTTTTTTCAATAACAATATCCTTTTCCGTTCTTTCTTTATTTTCTAATTCATCCGTATTCTTTCTCTCATCCTTTTTAATTCTTTTAATTTCTTTTGGATCTACAACACAATTTCCCTCTTTTCCTTTATTTACAATATCATTTCCAATTTTTTTAGTTTTCGATCCAAAAGAAATTTTTCTCCCGTCAATGTAAATTCCAACCTTACTCAAGAAATCCATCCCCATTAACATTTCGCAGTTCATCAAATCATCTTTCACAATATGTACAGTAATTTCGTAGCTCTCATTGTCTATTTTTATTTCCAATTTTGCCTGACCCAAAGTTTCCATAATATCTGACCCCATACCTCTAAATTTAATTTTTTTATTTACAAAATTCGGTGCACCTAATTGCAAATATTCTCCCAAATTAAGTAGCGAGACGTCACTACCAGTGTCCACCATAGCCTTTATTTTATTATCGTGTAAGTTAACTATTTTAAAAAATTTTCTGTCCTCTCCTATTTGTATTTTATTTATTTCGTTAATCTTTTTTGAACATTTACTAGCTATATGGCCAAATGCATTGCATCTAAAGCATTTGTGACCTTGACTTTTGGTAGGACACTGAGCACTTACGTGCTCGCTTGATCCACACCAATAGCAGTTATTATTTTTATTCTTTCGAGGACAAACATTACTTGCATGACCGTTACTATTACAAAAATAACATTTAGAATTACTCATAAATCTATTTACATTGTTTTCTTGTCTATTTACATAGTCGTGTTCTTTTCTATTCACTGGTTTTTCATAATTGTGCTGCCTAGTCCTTCCCGAGTACGTATCCGGACGTAGATTTAATTTCCGCAAATTAATGCTCTCGAAGGCCGCTAAAATTGCCTCAATAGACGAAAATCTATTGATGCGAGCCTGGTCACGAAGCGTAGCATCGGTTATTCCCTCAATTATATATTCTAGCAATTCGTCCTTGTCTATTGATATAAGATTTCCCAAGATAATTTTGTCATGAACGTACTCATGGAAGGATTCACCAGCACGCCAGTTTCTGTCCTGAAATTTACGTCGTAATATGAGTTTTGAGGGTTTAACAGAAAACATAGATTTTATTTGCTCTACTAATATTTCGAAGGACATAGTTACAAATTCGGGTTTTGAGTGAAGCCACTCCAAAGCCCTACCTTTCAAGCGCATTCCGATCAAAACACGGGCCGCGTCATTACCTAAATTATAAATATCTTTCAAATAACATAATCTTTTTAACCACACGTCACACATCTCTATATTTCCGTCAAAAAACGTTAAAAGTTCTGCAATTGATTGCAAAGTGACCCGAGATGCACTCAATTGCATTGTCGATTCACCCGGTGCTTCTAAGAATGCATTATTTGTCCTCCACATCTCATTTTGTCTCCTCATCACGACCATTTCCCTTCGAAGCAACTGTATTTCTCGTTCCAGGATGTCCTCTCGCCTCGACCTCTCCCATAAACCTTCCTGACTACTTCCCTCACTTCCTTGTCTACCTGTCAAATTATCGCGCTGTTGACCTTGGTAATCATACGGCGTGCTCACGCCGTCCGCTCCAGTTTGTCGTCTGCCGAATGTCACATGCTGTCGACTGCCCGGGCCGCGCAACGCGCTTGCGTCACTCGTCGCCACACCATGACGAAACTGCAAATCATTCGACGCGCCTGCGCCACTCACCATCGCATCACGCTGCTCGAGCCGAATGTTGTACGACGCGCCTGCGTCGTTTGCTGCTGCTTGTTGCGTGCCGTAAGCCGCGCTCCGTCGGTATCGCGAGTCATGCGACGCGCCTGCGCCACTCACCGTTGCGTCACACCGAGCGTCGTTTGCCTCATGCTGTCGCCGTTGGACACCAAGCAACGCGCCTGCGTCGCTTACTGCCGGATCTTGCTGCACGTTTCGTCGAGACTGCGAGCTGCGCGACGGACGTGCGCCATCCAACATTGCGTCTTGCTCCGTTTCGCGCGCCAAGTGCCGCCGTCGATCAAATGCCTCGTCGGCTACACCAGCGCCACCCATTCCGATGTCTCCGGAAGCAGTCGCCTCCGCTGTCGTGCCTTCACCTCCTTGTCCATTTTCTTCCTCATTTTCTATAGGAAGCGGAAACCCTGAAAAGGGGGAACTGCGCGTTCCCGGTTCGCCCATCCTCTCCTCTTGGCTCTCGTTTTCTTCTTCTTCTATAGGGCGGCCCTTCAAAAAATCCCTGATCCAGGTTCCTTCAGGGTTTTCTCGTATACAGCGTTCCACCAGTTCAGCTTTTGTCCCCACCGACGATAATTTTCTGCTTCGTAAAATATGCTTCAATTCGGTCACCTTGAGTTCCATCCAGTCAAAATCCATATTTCTCTCTCTCTTCCTTTTCAGCCTTTCTCGTAAATCCTCAATATTCCTTTTACACTTCCAACTTCAGAATACCTTCAATTTCACTTTGTCTCTTTCTAAAACTTCACTTTGTCTCTTTTTTTTCAAAACTTCACTTTGTCCCTTTAATTTAACTTCCCGTGCCAAAGAAAGAAAAATTTACACGTGCTCGTTTCAAAGATAGAGAGAAAAAGGAAAAAAAATGTCCACGCGGTACCAGAAAAATCCCTTATAATCTTGGTTGAGCCCCCAAATTTTGTGGGGATCTATTTAAATGAAGACGCCACGGCTGTTTTGATTTTATAAAGATTATATTTGGGGAATATTCTTGTACACTTTGTGGAACAATCGAGAACACAAAATGGTGTCGCGTTTGATTCGAATGATTGCGTAACTCGACCTTGTCAATTCGAAAGGAAAACAGAAACTGAAACTGAACTCTTATCAGTTCAAAAGTCAAAACGCGTGTTTAGAGGGGCTTAACATAACAGCCACGCATGCGCTGTACAAGCCGTACTCAGTCAGAACAGGGTACCGGAGATATCAATCCCCACATTACTTTTAAAAATTAATTGTTTTTATGTTCATTGCAAAAATTGTTCCAAATAAAAAAAATTGCTGTAAGTATGAATGAATGAAAATTATAATAATCCTTAACTCAAGACAGTTACGTTTTCAAATTATTATTATGACTACACGTGCAAATAAAAAATACGTTCTTCAATGTATTAAAATTTAATTTATTTATTAAAAATTTCAAAATGTAATTAATATTTCCGTGGCATTAAATTTACCTCTGTTATATATATTTATTTCTGTGATTAATAAACATACATGTTATACCGTATCATACATTATATTTGTGACCATTAATATGCATTAATTAATTTGCAAATTAATATGCAAATTTGTTTAAGTGCAAACAACTCATTGGTTTTTAAATTAAGTTGAATGATAATCAGCGTTTTATTTATTGATTTATCTTTTGTCATATATTATTTGTATAAGTTTTTCGTGAAAGTAAAATGTAATATTTTAGGTACAATATGTATGCTTATGTCCGATTTATTGAAGATGGGGATAAAATTATTCTTCCAGTATGTGATATTCTTAGTTTCTCCAACGCATGGTCGACAAAAAAAAAGTATAAAATGAAGAGAGGAAAAAATTATGAAAATGGGCAAACTATTTTAAAATATATGTGCTGATAATACTGCTTTTTGTCTTTGCTGACATTTAAAAATCATTAATTTCCTTGCATTCAGAGAATTGTTATACTCGACTTCATTCATAAATGATTACTTTGCACGACTTAATGCTTAATATACTCTTGTTAAGTTTTATTAAAGAAATAATATTTTTTTCAATATATTTTTAAAATAACTTTTACATTACAAAATTTATATTCTATATTGGATACATCTAATATTCTGTAAAGAAAAAAATATAACCACTGGTTTTATCTTTACTTTAGAGTCTGAGGCAGCATTGAGTGAAAAAATTAATAATGAAAGATTACGTGTAACACCGAAACATCTTTTGCATACTGCAACAGAGGATGAAAATAATGTAAGTATTCTCACTTTACAGAACCGTTCTAATATAATATTAGTTTAGTATTACCGACGTTTAATTTTGAAATGAAATTAATAATATTAATTTTTACTACTATATAAATATTGCTAATAATTTTTCTTTTCTCATTATAATATAGTGTTACAATCGTAACATTCTAATCTAAAGATAAGCGGTAAATTTTAGTCTCAACAAAATGAAACATAAACGAATTATAAATAAAGCCGAAAAATGATATAGGATCACGTGCATCAAGGGTTCGTAGAAAAGCCACGTAATGTAATAATATCCAATAGCGATAAGTAAATGGTGCCTTTGTTAAGTAAGCTATAAAAAGGCGATGCTCGAAAGGGCAGGGAAGCAGTCAAAATGTAGAAGTAAAGGTTATTCAGCAGTCAAAATGTAGAAGTAAAGATTGTTCACGCACAGACATTGTCATTAACACACAATCAATATTAGTTCATTATTTGCCAATTATACACGAAGAGAACACGCATTGTAACCAAGAAGAATAAAACTATCTTAAACCCAACCTAAGAATAATTCAATAATCCCTCGTAATATAAATTGGTGGCACAATCAACAATCTCCCATTACAATAGATTAATTTGAATACAGTATGTGAGGATGATGATACTTCTACAGAGTTAACGTATAGAGAGGTAAAATATAATTTTCTCACTTTTAGAAAAAATGGCATTAATTTATAAAAGCTTAAAAAAATATTATGTTTAATTTTATATATTTATAAACATTTTCTTATAATCTTTTACAATAATTGTATAAAGAATCTGAAATTAAAAAGATTGATTTCGTTTTGTCATGTAATGTATACTTTCAAAAGCTTTTTTCTTAGCAACAAAAATATTATTTTGATTTTTGAAAATTGAAGTGTAACTTAGCTATTCAAAGTATTAATTATTAAGTAAATATTAATATACCTTTATTATTATTAATAATTTAAATTTTTATTTTGCTATTAATTTGAAAATAAAATTTAATATTAATAATAAAAAAAAATATTAAAAATTAATATACTTTCATTTTATAGGACACCAGTAAACATAAGGGCAACAGTATGGAAAATACTATTCGAGAAGCAATAAATAAAAGATTGCAAAATATTCGCCATGAATAATCTAAAAGAACGAAAACATATTCAGATAGTAATCAATTAAAGGTATATCATTTATTTCAGTTCTTACAAATACTTTAATGATGGCTATTATAAATCATAGACTAGAAATGCAGTTTTACTTGGATGCTTTCGGACTGGACTTACGCATGTAAAGTCTACAACCGAAAGATTGCATAACATTTTCCATAATGTTTTAAGCTCAACTTTTTAAGCCGAAGCTGCTAATTTTATACCAAGGATAATCACGATTTAATAAACGTCCAGAAAAAGAAACGTCTTTCAGCCCTTGGTATACAATATACTAATAACATCATTTTTTACTCTTGTTTAGTATGCGCATATGCAGCAATATTAACGTATTTCATGTACTCAAATTTTTAATGTTCACCATAGGAAAATAATATTCAGCAGTCGATTGCTAATAAAATGGAAATCCGAAAAACAGTACCGTGTGCAGAAAAGATGAAGCCTATACAACTGGAATTAGATATAAAAAGAACTCCATTGCAAGTAAGTTAAATCAGAAATTATTATAGTAATAGTAAAAAGTGAGAAAATTAATTTTTGCGCATGCCTTAACTTCTTTCAAAATGTTTGGCATGATATTTGCGTAAAATTAACGTACAGTTATGCAGTCAATCACACAGAAGAAGGCGTTTGATCATTTGAGCGTATTTCATTTAGGATGCAATAACAGCCGTAAATGACAACAACAATGTCTTTCTGTAAAATAATGTTTAATTTTTACAAGTTTTACAAATAAAATATTAATTAAAATTTGATAAAAAAAGGTTACGCCAGTTCTATATTAGTCAGTAATTAAAATTTCTCCTTAAAGTATTTACGTCATTTATTAGATTTTCAATAGTAATATTGGTTCTACAAGGAAGGAAGAAAAAATGCACTTCAACTGGAAAATGAGACATTGAAGAATAAACTGAAAGACTTGGAGCTTTCATTAGAGGAAGAACAGCTTTCTACACAGCAGAAAATTTCCGAGATGTCTGAAGAACTTAATAATTTACGACAACTAAATATTAAACTGCAAAGCAAAATCATAAATTATGATACAGGTAGCATTGCATAATTATAAGATGTTTATATATAAACAGCATGTAAAATTTACGAAGAACAAATATAGAGATAATATTGTGTACAAACGGATCTTGAAAAATTTCTGTCCATTATGATCTTGTAGTATTAAATTAAGATAGGAAAATTTATTCAGTCTTGAGATCTAGTTAATTAATGTCGGCAAGAAACCATAGTTTTCATTTTTTGTACGTTTATCATTGTGAAAAAATATTTTTTTGTAAACAATAATAATATTCTCCAAAACGTGAAGTATGTACTGGTAGTCTGTTTTAACAATATTATTATTTATATTATTTTAAATTGAAAAGACACTAACTCCGTGACTGCAGAACTACTGCATCACTTTAATGCTATAATTAACTAACTTAATACTTGCAGAAAAAGATGAAAATACATTTCAAAATTTCACAAATGATAAAGAAGTCCGACCTATCGGAAATGTATATAAGAAAGACGATGTAAGTTCTTTTCACTTATAAATGACTTAAATAACCAGTAAAATTGTATTTTCAGAATCTATTATCATTTTATAACATTTGTATTTAATTCTATATGAATTACATAATTATTAATTAAAATATTCACAACTCTTTTCGTACTTCCTTCAGTTAATGTAAAAAATAATAGATCACATTTATTTATTTTAATACGTTGAAAGACTAATTTTTTTTAATTATAAATATTATGAAATATAGAAAAATAGTAAAATTTATTATATTAATTGCAGAATACGTTTGTTTACATCGGAGAAGGTTTATCCATATCTGCAGCAGCATATGCACTTGCAAAAATGCGTGGAAATTCCTTAGGCAGATTTGTATGTGTGCTTATAGATGTTCTGTTTGACTACGATACTCTATTACGTAGTAGTGTATCAGGTCGCGGGAGTAATAGGAAACAAGAGGGCCAAGTTAATCGCGAAATTTTAAACCCTCGAAGGATTCAAGCTATTAAAGGTATCTTAAAATTTCTTAACCATCTTGCCAATAGAGCTATAACGTAATAGCGAAATTACTGTCAAAAAGATTATGTTTGCGATTAACGGAGGATACATAAACGGGAAACAGAATAATCTAGAATTTGTGTAATTGAAGAAGTAAATCAATAAAAGCACAAACAAAATATAAACAAACGAGAGTATTTAATGCGAGGCATTGACCTCGTTAAACCAGTTAAAGTTGAAGTTAAAGTTATCAAGTATTAGTATTAGTATTGGTATTAGTTGTTGTTGTTGATGGAAACCGTGTGTAGTACGGACTTTGTTGTCTTGAGCGACGAATAGTATTATTTAGTAAATCGGAGGAGAGATAGTTTATTAATCGCGGAATAAGCACGTCGGATTAGTGAAGTCATCGGACTTCTTATAGTGGTGTTATTTGCGGAACTCATCGGAGTTCACAACTAATCGTAATTAGTATAGC
>JABFPN010006648.1:0-11286 GCA_022817305.1 Leptoteleia sp. ZL-2020 | reverse complement strand
CTCAAAAAGCTATCATTTGGAAGTCGTTTTACTAACTAATTTAGAGGTTATATTTTGGGTTACAAAAACGACTTCCAAAAGATAGCTTTTTGAGAAAAGTTGCAATGCATAAAAAACAATTGAAAAAAATCTAAACAAGTTTAACTTTGGACGTACGTTGCGTTTTTCTCAAATTAATTATTATTTTGTAAAATATTTACAAATATTTATTTGGCGGCAATTTTTATCAATTTGAACTTCGTCAACGAGTGACATTTCACCTTAAGGAAGTTTCGAAGGCTTTCCTGGTCGTCAACTGCGGTTCGTCTAATGAGGTTAGAATATAATTCATCGATTAAAAAAAGAAGAAAAAAAAACTAAAACAACAATTTATTATCCGTTAATACTTGGTTCTGTTTTAAAGGCGAGTCCAAATTCCGGCAAAATGATGCATAATTTATCACGTTGGATGTTGTAAAAATTAATGAAGAAACGGCATCCGCGATAATTAGCATTTCGGTTTAATTCGAATACACAACGGTGCGTTCAAAAAGGATCCTCGTATGTCTCTCTCTTTGTTTATGTTTGTCTATTGATTTTCATGTGTTATTATCATTCGACTGTCACGTGCGCGGTTTCGCCGGCTAGGGCGAGAGAAAGATCCCGGATGAAGGACGGGTTAACGTCACCGGCGTAACCTTCGCCAAAGACAACGAATAAACTGTATTGGTTTTCACTCGATTATGGTAATTTCTTCATCAGCGCAAGACTTCCAGTTCTCGTCCGGCGTAATTCGTAGCTTCCTTGGTCCAAAATTTTTTTTTACCGTCCCATTGAAAATTAAAGAGACAAACAAGTTGATTCAATGCTTTTTGATTGATATAATACGCTCAGGAAAAAAAAATATACTTTAAGAAAAATGTAAAAATAAATTTTCCTATTCAAACTAATAGAAAATCAATTAAAAATAAGAATATTCAGTTAGTATACAATAAATTTAAGTTTTTTTATTAAAAGGAAATTAATTTTATGATAAATCTTATTTCAGATAATACTAAGCAGATTTCTATTTATTATAAGAATATGTCTATTTGTAAATACACACGCCTAGTTGAGCTGTCATCGTCGCAGTTTTGTTTCGGTCAGTGTTCCATCGGTGTTAAATTATTTACGTTCGGTCAGTGTTGTTTAATTAATTATATTGTGTTTGCAAATTTCAAGACAAATTTGTGCTTGCAACAATTAAAGAGATGATACTTACTTTAAAATATATATATTTTCATATGTAGTGTTGGTATGTACACTCACAAAACTGTCTATTTAAGAATAATAGAATCTTCTTATGTTTAATAGATGTTCTATTTAATATGAGTAAATATGCTTAAAGTAAGAATAATTCCATTTATAATAAATAGATTCTATTTAATGTAAATAGAAATCCAACTGCATTTTTCACTCTTTTCTGCATTTATATCGTTCAGTTGTAACAACCAAAATAGTACACGAACAACTAAAAGTGTAACAAGTAACTCTGGTATTCACAAAGTGTAACCATATAAGTAATCGTTTAAGTATTAAAAACTATAACTCTACCCTTGTGGAAAAAATTTGCTGAAAAATGCTGAATGTTGTGCTGACAAACGCTGAAAAACTACCAAAAAATCAGAAAAATGGTGAAAAACTGCCAAAAAGTCCCAATTTTAGCAGTTTTTCAGTATTTTTCAACATTTTTTAATATTTCATTGCGAATGTTTGATGGCGAAATGAAAATTAATGAAAACAGCTGAAAAGTGCTGAAAAATGCTGAAAGTTGTTGAAAATTACTGACTAAAGAATGTTGTAAAATGTTGAAAAATGGTGCCTCACAAATGCTGACAAATACTGAAAATTTCTAAAAAACGCTGAAAAGTGCTGAAAATTACTGACTGAAGTATGCTGTAAAATACTGAAATATGCTTTACTACGAATGCTGACAAACCCTGGAAACTGCTGAAAAACGCTAAAAAGTGGTGACTGACAAATACTGAAAAATGCTGAAAAATACTGAAATATATTGGGACTTTTCGGCAGTTTTTCAGCAAACTTTTCAGCATTTTTCAGTAAATTTTTTCCACAAGGGTAGTTATATTAACTCAATTACAGGTTCTTAATACTATAAAAACTATAACCAACATAATTTTAGTGGTAATAACTCTAAGTGTTTTCTCACAATGCGATATTTAGCAAAATTCATTGCCAAAGCAGTCTAAACTTGAGCGCGAATCCCCTTGTCCGTTGAAGATTCGTCTTGCTCGCTGAATACTAATGCCACTAATGTTTCTGCGTTACATCACTACTAACCAATATCATAAGAAGGTGCAATCATGAATTCAATTTCTAGACCCCAAGAAATTATTTCATATCGCTTCGACAATCATTTACTTCCAGATCAATCATGAAAAATGTCAAGTTCAAGGGCTCAACCTAGATCAATAGCATCACACGGAGAGAAAAAAATATCAATTTTTAATGAAAAGTTTACTACTTTGGCATTATACTTACAGAACACCATTATATGGAAAACTAGTTGATTAAAATTTGTTAACTTAGTTTATTAAACATAGCAATTCTATGCAGTTTCATATAATTTAACAATCTGTTTATTAAATTTTAGTAAACCCTAGTGGAAATAGTTTCTCTGCAAATGTCTGCAAAAGTCGGCATTCCCAATTTTGACAGTTTTTCAGACTTTTGCGGAGCTTTTCAGACACAGAGAGCTCTGTAAAAGTCTGAAAATCTATCAAAATTGGGAACGCCGACTTTTGCAGACGTTTGCAGAGATTCATTTCCACAAGGGAACTGTTCAATAATTGGTTTATGAACAAGATAGGCAATGGGTTAGCGATACTGATAAATAGTGACATCCAACGGAAAAAACATAAAATAAAATGTTTGCCAAAAATTAGAATTCAGTTTGTTAAAATTTGTAATCCCTGGTTTCTTAATTTTTAATATTCTTTTCTCTCCGTGGCACCTAATCCGTTTCAAAATCTCCAAAATATTGCGCATTTTAGTCCAGTTCCTCATGGTCCACGTTTTTCCCATTTATCTGTCATATCCGAAGTCTCGGATGGTCAACGTGGAATGCTTATCTGGAGGAATCTTATTAAGTTGGATTCTTCCTTGGCGGAGTAATAATTCCACGGCCGCGGCTTCATAACCATAGAATTACCGCAGCCTAAATGGAGAGAGATCTTTAAACTTTCACGTTGCGAAATGATAGCCAAACATTCGTCGAGCTAAATCTCGATTCTATCTCCCATACGCGACTGGTCATCCTATGCGAGTTACGTGGAATACTGAAAAACATTCCCATCGGCTTTACTCGAGTTATATAATATAATTTTTGGCACTGTTTGCCGCTTCTATAACGGGCTTTAATAAATCTATTCGTCAAGAGAAACTCACAAAATTTTACAATAATAAATAAGAAATATTTAAAAATGCACGCTTAAACTGCTGTATGTAATAAATTCTTTCCCATCTCAATTTATGGAAAATGAAATTTAATAATTAATATTGTGAAATGAATAGTTACAGCGGTGTAAGGTAAATAAGTTGGCAAATAAGTAACTTTGTGAATAATAATAATTAAGTTAATAAAATAAAGAAAGGCAGGATTTGAAGTAATGATTAATAAAATATTTGTTTTAACTACAATTAAAAAGTCGTATAAAACTTAATAACAATCTATGGAATTGAAGAACGAAACGTTTTTTGTATTGTCTATATACAAAAGTTAATGTTTGTAAACATTTGGAAGGTCAAATTAATGAAACAAAAACAATAATATTGTTTGTTTACGTCCAAAGGACATGAAAATGGATGTAAATATAAAACCAAAACAGTGTCAGCTTGTATTTTGTGTTTTTTTTAAAACGTTTCATTTTTCAGTTTTATTAACAATCTTTAGTTTACAGGCATAATTATATTTTTCATTTTGAAAACGTCTGTTTCAGTTGCATCTTCCTGGGTTATTTATGTTAATGTTGAAATTTGAATAAATAAATTTTTTTCGCTGTCAAAATGATTGATTGCATTTGGCATTGAAGACAAGAGTTACAATGGATGATCGCGTGGAAGTTTATTTGAAAGTAAAAAATAATTGTATCGTGTGGAAATACGAAATTACGCTAATATGTATAAATGATGTTTAAATAACTTATTGCATTATTCACCGTACTGATGCTGTGAAATTGGTGGATTTGCTCCGGCAAGATTGCAATTTTTAACTGAAAATAAATGATTGATTTATTATATTGGGATCAGATGTTCGTTCAAGAATAAGAATCCAATTTTTGATCCGATCGATATGACGATTGTAAGTAAAGTATACGTCATCCAAAACAGCAGGGCAAGAATAAAGTATTTGATGCCCTGATGTAAAAGAACTAATCTGAAAAGAAGAAGAAATAATTTATTAATTTTATAAAAATTGTTCCCACGAAAAGTTATTTATTTGGGTTAGTTTGAATTTTAATAATCCTTGCTAAAAATATTTCCATGAAAAAATCTGAAAATTCTTAATTCTAGTAATTTTTTCAACTTAAGAAATTTAAATGTTATACAAAATTGAGTCTTGAAGAAATGTAAACTTCCCTGACAAATTCAGTTGTGTTATAAGAAATCATTCAGTCATGTTGTAAGAAACCATTCAGTCATGTTACAAGAAATCATTCAATCATGTTATAAGAAATCATTCAGTCATGTTACAAGAAATCATTCAGTTATGTTATAAAAAAACATTTCTTAAGTTTCCCCAATTAAACAATTTTTTTAAAATTTACATCTATTTAATTTTTTTTTATTTTCAGTATTTTTTAAAGGAACTTTAATCATTGTTTAATTTTACCTAGCCATGCGTTTTCGCGCAACAGAAATGGTGCTCAAGTCGTCTTTGAAAACGTGCAGCCTTAAACCAATAACACATTTCTCCATAAAATCCGCCCAGGGGAAATTGTCCATTGAGAAGAAAAACATTTCTTTATCGCTGTCTGACATATTCTCCCACAGGGCTCTCGTGTTCTTGTTACAAAATTTCCAATTCTTCGTGCTGAAATACGCCGTGACTGCTGCGAATTTGTGAATCTTCTTGTACACCTTCAACATCCTAAATAAATACATTCTTGTATCATAAATTGTTATAAATTTTCCTTAAATACAAAAAAAAGAGTACGACCTGAAAAGAAATTGTTCGATATAAAATAAAAGAGATGTTTCAGTCTAACAAAAAACTTAAATCATTTGAGATTTGAAACCAAACCTTTTGAAACAATACTTTTAGTTTTAAGTTTATATAATTAAAAGTAACTAGTTTAAGTATTACACGGAAAAAAAATATGAAGTGCACTACTAAATTTCTATTTAAGTTAGATATATTGTTTGGCCATTATTGGGATAAGTAGAAATGATAATTATCGTAGCCAAACAAATTTATGTGAGTCGAATTTATGAAAACTAACCTAGCTAGTTGATTCAATTTACATACACTGTATGGCTGAATCAGCCATACAAATTTATCTAATCCAAAACACAGTGAAATCCAAGTAGTTTTCGTTTCAAAATGAGGTTATGTCGAGTCCCTATAGGATAAGTATATGGTTGAATCAGCCATACAGTTTATGTAACGTTTAAATATTCATTTTAGTCCATTTTATATCTAGGTCCTTCTGCAAATAGAATAAATTCTTACTAAATTAGTTAAAAAATGCTAGATAAACTCATTTATCTACAAAAGCAAATCCTTTTTTTACGTATACTATTATTTATTTTTCAAATATTTTAATAATTATAACAATTTAGAGTTATACGATTTTCTTTTTAATTTAATCATTTGAACATTTTATAGTTTCTCATAACTTTTGAGGGAAATATTTTCACGAGGAGAATAATTCAAATTATATTTACAGATAACATACCTTGGTTCTTTGCCTACTAAGAATAATCCAGCATCCATGAATAAAGCTGGAATGATATGTAAAAATATGGTTAGTATGTGGTATAAATAGAGATACTTTGTTGTAGTCATACTGTAACACCATATGCTTCTTATGGATGGATTTTTTTTGCCATATTTGAATGCCAGATCAATGTAATTTCCCCAAGTGATACTGCCGTTCCAGGAAGAATTGTAATTATAAATTGGCGGATCTGCAGCCTCATTTCTAGAAGAAAAAAAAAAGGAATTTTTACCATAAAACCACTACTAATAAAATGTAACACAGGAATAATAATAATAATAATAATAAGTAAATTAAACGATAATAATTATAATATAATACACTCTTCTACATATGTAAATTTCATAAATTAATTGAAATATTTCAGCAAATTGATCTTTCATTGTTCCCCTGGAAACTGCAACCTGTTGTACACGCAAGGTGAACACATTTCTTGCCTAGAAAAAAAGTGGGCAATTTATAAACTTCTAATTAATTTAAGAGAATGAAACTTAAAAATTATAATACTTTGGCAGCTTTCATTCTCTATTTATAACTTAATTATTCTTATACTTAAAATTTAATTTAATTAATTACAATTAAAAAGAAAGTAATGGATATTTAACATCTAAATACTTTATATATACATTATAATTTCATTTAAGAAATAATTTTAATTATTATAATATCTTAAAGTTTGTTAATTAAGAACTTTGAATATTATTAATAGAGACAAATTATAAATTCATTAAGTACTGTTTACGAAATTAATTTCAACATTTATACATTAATTTTGTTTATCTTTTCTTGGTTCTTATATAAATGTTCATACTTTTAAAACCACATTAAAAATTAAATTAATTTATGTTTAAATTTTTTTATGTAGTAATGACATTAAAATTACATTGCAACATTGATGCGCGTTACATTTAAATATAATTATAATACTGTATACGTTTAGTTTTGGAAGTGCTTAGACTTGGCTTTCTATTTCTTGACTAACAGCAGTCGTGGCCGAGTGGTTAAGGCGTCTGACTCGAAATCAGATTCCCTCTGGGAGCGTAGGTTCGAATCCTACCGGCTGCGAATTTTTATTTTTTTTTCCTGTAATCCTTCAAATCTTTTTTTTAATAATACAAAATTGTACTTTCCCTAAAATCTATCGAATTTATAATATTATTAAAATCATCAAAAAAGTAAAAAAATAAAAAATTCGCAGCCGGTAGGATTCGAACCTACGCTCCCAGAGGGAATCTGATTTCGAGTCAGACGCCTTAACCACTCGGCCACGACTGCTCTTCTATTAAAATTTTAAGAGATTAAAAACCTTCCTCTATTTTCAAGAACAACAAAATTGTTTTCTTACATCTTCCCTACCCTGAGAAAAAAGAAATATCCTAAATTACTATATTATCCATTTCAGGATATATTGGAAAAGTAAATGTTTTTCCTAAAAATAATAGTAATATTTATAAGCTATATAGTAATTTTTAGTAGAAAAATATTAAAAATTGTTTTTACGATTATCCTTTTTACTATTACTGATGGGGAAATATTTTACTTTTTAGAGATATTGCTTAAATTCTTAAATATTATTGGAAATAAATACAGTGTAACAATTTCTCTTGACACTTGATATTAAGTATTAATTAGTAAGAAAATAGTAAAAATTATCAGAAAGAAACTTTTTTAACAGACTTAAATATATTGCCTCGGCAACCTGCAAGAAAATATCAGAGTTAATCAGAAATAATTAGATGTTCAATATATTTTCAATAACAACAAAATATATGTTGATTTTTAAACGATCCATATTAAAGTTTTCGGAAATATTAAATTTATAGAACGATTTATTCCATTTAATATGGAGGAAAATAACTGAGAAACTTACTTTTTATTCGCTACATCCCAAGCTGTGGAAATCAATGCATTGACTGTAAGATCCGCTGGTACCAATTCAGCGGTACAATTTGCATCTATATTTAATGTTCTCAGTAATCCCGCCCCACTTCCAACCAATGCCCCTGTTGCTCCGTAAACATTGTCTACCCATCCAGGTACTGGCTCTCGATATGATGAAATAACTAAGAAAAAATGTATCGCAGTTAATATTATTATATATCATAATATAATATATTGATGCCAATATGAAAAAGGAGATATCTGAAAAGATACTCAAAGAGGGAGACATCATAAAATATTAATAAAAATGGGGATATTTCTCTCAAACTTTTTTTTTTGTAGTGAAATACGCTGTGAAAAATATAACAGAAAATATTACTGTTTGTCACTTTGTTTCAGGTAGCTATCAGTTTTTTTTTTTAATAAAAATTACTTTTTTTATAAGAAAATATTTTTGTTTTAAGTACCCTAATAGCGCATAATATTTATATAATATTTTATCAGTATAATATTTTATCAAAATAAAAATATTTTTTAAATATTCAAATGTCCGCGTGATTATATTTTTGTAATACTTTATAAATATTTTGTAATATTAATATAATATTTCACATAATATAGTGCAATATTATTTTACAATATTGTGTAAATATTTTAAAATATAAATGGAATATAACATAAATATTATACGGTGGACATTTTAATATTTATAAATGTTTGTTGCTATTAGGGTATAAACATGACATTTAACATTTATATTTTTGCATTTAAAAAGAATATTTACTGAAAGATTGACACACAGTTGAAACAAGATTAAAACAAAATAATATTTTCTGTAATGTTTTAATATTTATTAATTTAGTTATAATCTGTTTAAAATGTTAAACAGACAACCATTGAAATAATCCTCAGTAAAAATGAAACGTATATGGCCAATATATATTTTAACAATTTCATATAAGGAAATAAAAAATTCGTATACGAACATATATGTTTTCTTTAATGCATATATGGCCGTATACGGTATATTTGGGATTGATATATGGTAATAGTGCCCTGTAAACAATGTTGGCATTAACCGGAATAGAATGACATTGAAATCGAAATTTTTCAATTCCATTTGGGAAGTTTACGGAATTGAAAGTGTTCCAATTTCAATGGCAGAATTGAAAATTGAAACCCCTATTAAAAAAATCTAGCTGCGATCCTACATAGGAATTTGGCACCGGAAATCAGATGCTTTCCTAGGTAGGTTTCTAGGTATCCTGGTTCAAAGAATATAAAGTTTCGACCTCAAAAATTCGAGCTTGAAATATTATGAAAAATGCAACCGAAATTTCGGATACTGTATGTCATGTTGTTTAGGTTAAAATAAAACAACTATTTTATATAACTTTATATATTTAATATTTTATTATAAAGAATATTATTAGGTAGATACAACTGTACTAACCAAGGGCTATACTTGAACTACCCGCGTTAAAATGTCCGAGCAATTCCAGGATATAATAATATGGCAGGAACTGCTAGGATATTTGCAACAGAAATTTCCAAAGTAATCCAGGCTGTGCCTGGTTTTATCTAGACAATTCTTGATTATATCCAAGAAATTTCCTAATGGAGGCAGGTACATTTATTAATATAGGAATCAGCTGTATCTTTCTTGGGTACAATCAAAAATTTTCCACACAAAACCAGGCTTAGCCTGGATTACTTTGGAAATATCTGTTGAAAATATCCTAGCAGTTCCTGCCATGTCCTGGAATTGCTCGGACATTTTAACGTGGGTAACTCACTCGACTGACTGCTCTATTCAGGGTACATACACTGCCACCAACCTAACAGATTACAATGTAACTATTTCATCCTGGCAATGTATATGAAATTTCATATAATATTATTCTGGAAACATCACAATTTCAACTTAGTTGTCGACCTAGGACCCCAGCTAGGAAACTAGGCAAGATCTTATAACTACCTAGGAAACTAGCTGATTTCCAGTACCAAATTCCTATGTAGGATCCCAGCTAGATTTTTTTAACTAGGACACTTTCAATTCCGTAAACTTCCCAAATCGAATTGAAAATTTTCGATTTCAATGTCATTTTATTCCGTTTAATGCCGACATTTTTTACAGGGTGGATTTCAATATAAGGAAATTAATGAATGAATTTGTCCCCAATACCAATGGCAGGCCTAAAAATCCCGATAGGTAAGTCTTTTCCATGTTGGTGTATTATCTGTTCAGCAAGGCATTTAGTAAATGTATACGTATTGGGGAAATTTCCTAGCAAAGTGTCCGTAATTGGGTCCAAGTCTTCATCGTCCAAACTTTGACATAACTGTATGGCGTTATCTCCTAAGTATAACAAAATATTACAAATTACAAATCCGTTACGAATGCAAATAAATATCCTTTCTTTATTAAAATAAAAATACCCGTGATCGGTGTCTCGTAAAACTTTTCAGAAATTTCCTTCTGATTGCAATTGCTGTATGCTGTGGAAACGTGAATTACAGCCTGAAAAAAAAGAACAAATATTAATTGTTGTAAATTTCTGTTTTAAAATTTTAATACGTGCAAGAATATAATGTAATATAATATAATATATATTAGATATTAGGTATAATATAAATGCTTTGAACATCGACAAATGACACGCGCAGACCATGATTTTTTAGCGTGGCATCACTGTTTTGTTTGTATGTATGTATGGATATGTATGGATATGTATGGATGTATGTATGATGTATGTATAATGTAGCATTGCCAACCTACAAATAATGGTGTGCGTGTGTCGATGTTCGAAATACGGCTCTTAAGTAAGTCTGCTGCCACGGAGTTAGTGTTTTTGTAATTATTATTCTGTAAATTTTTAGCATATTTTTTAGACATGGGAAAATTGTATTCAATTAAAAAGTCTGAATTTTTAAATCAATTTTAAGCGAATTTAGGGACCGCGTTTTTTTAACACCTAAAAAACGCGGTCCCTAAATTTGCTTGAAACTAATGATAAAAATTCAGTTACATCATTGTTAAATAATCTCCCAGATTGAGAAAATGTGCTGAATCAACAACATCAATTAATTCTCATTCATTTTAATAAAAACGAATAACACCCTAATCTAGTAATTAACGCTTACGGCATCATCTTAATAGTTCAAATGGTGTGGCTCATAATTTGCACGGCAACCGCATAGATGGCAGCACAAGTAAACCCAGTCGGTAAACTAATGCTACAGCAATTCTTATAATATAGTTTTCCCGAGTTAAACAAATCGTTTAACATTTCTACATTTTTAATATTAAGGTGATGCAGTAAGTCTGCTGCCACGGAGTTAGTGTTTTTGTTATTATTATTCTTTAAATGCTGATTTGATGCTTGCAATTGATTCAGCATATTTTTTAGACATGGGAAAATTGTAT
>JABFPN010006647.1:0-11287 GCA_022817305.1 Leptoteleia sp. ZL-2020 | reverse complement strand
TAAATAAGTATGGTTGAATCACCCATACTTTAAAATATAAATTAAATAAATTATCAAGTTGTTGTAATAAAACATTTATTACCCTACAAGTATGGGTGGATTTTCCATACTATTTTTTTCAGTGTATTACATCAACTTATGCCGTCTTGAATTCAAAACCCATAATAAAATTCCACATAACTCATTGCTCTGCGCAATACAAAAGAATGCGCGCGGCAATTCATAACTCGTGCCCGAGCGAAACGTAGAATTGCGAGCCTGCGAATTTTCATCGCGATTTTACGCCCGATTTTCGCGGTGATTTTAATTTTCCGCGCGTTGTAACGCGAGTTTGCGCGCGCGGCGAGTGTGCGCGGGCAGGGAGAGTCGGGCCGAGTCATTCATAAAAATAGCGCGCCGGTGTACACGCGAAACCGATTACTACGAATGGGCGTCGGTTTGCGGTACGCGTACTACGCGCGCGAGACACTCGAGAGCCATGTTTGCGACAATGTGGCCAGCGTATCACGTGCTCAGTGATCGCCGCGATAGCGGGCATAAAGCGCGCGTGAAAGCGGACGGACGTGCGAGTCGAGCGGAAACGTTGGTTCGCGCGCGTTGCGCAATTCTTATGAAAATTCATTTTCATTAACTGTTACTGCTAGGCCATCCGCGGGTCAAAAATGGACATTTTTTTATGATCTAATTAGTTTAATTGGATAACACTGTGGAGCAGTCCACGATGTAAAGTGTAGATATTATTTAGATTTATTAAAATTTATGATTCTGCGTTGTTTTGTGCAATTTGATGTTATGTTTATTAAATTTTAATGGACTGTTTTATAACTGTCTTATGAATGACGCAGGTTAGCGACACCTAATGGACAAAACATAAAATAAAATGTCAAAATTCAGTTTATTAAAATGTTAAATTCCCTACTTTCTAATATATAATTTCCTTTTTTTTTCGTGTACCAATTGACTCTTTGATAATATCCAAAGTAATTATTTCGCGTCAATTTAAAGTGAAAGTGATACTTTTTGATGATAAAACTACGCCGTGATGAAATTTGCTGAATTGCAATTGCTAATTCAAATCCAATGTCAAATCGCGCGTCAAAGATCGTCATACGATCCGGTCTGAGCCCACATTCGCTGTCGATTTTATTTAATCTGTTTTTTAAACATACTTTAATGTTTGAAATGCATTTGTGAGTTGCCTTTTCGATTCCATGAACTCATAAAAATTTTCAATTATCGTAACTATAGAATATACAATATAAAAAGTACTAACACTGATAAGACAACTCAAATAAAATGCAAAAAGTATATGCACATTATTTATAGATGCAAAGTTTTGTTTTCGACGGCGAGACATGAACTGAAATTGCAATCGTTCTATTTTGTAAAATGATGATAACTTAACCACGACGTAACGAGTTATTTTTATTTATGAAGCCTTCCTTATGTATTTAAAGTTCAATTGTGCATTACATAATGTGAAATTATTGTTTTCAATGATTATAAGCATCAATGTAAAAAAGTCCTATCATTGTTAGTAAAATGCCTCACAATGTTAAAACAAAACATGGGCGATGCTTTGTTCATTCGATTTACTAACACAATTCGTACTTCAATTTATCATATGTTTCTCAGTGTACATGTAAGCATGTATGTACAATATAGGAAACATACATTTTACGGCATATACGTTGCATATACAAATTTCTACCTGAATTGATTCGCCAGCACAGAAAATGTTTGAATATTTGAAAAGTCTATTGAAAGATTGTTTCTGAAAACACGAAAATGTTGATGCTTGCGTGAAAGATCAGATTTTACGGCGGTTTTTCTTTGGTGCCATTATATTTGAAAATTCGGATGTTTGGAGGATACGGAATATATTGGCATTTTTATACGAAAGCGCGTCACTTTATTACCACGATAAAACACGACGTGGACGTGGCGTATCAAAACACGAGCGGTTCCCAGAAAAAGTTTCATTAAAATGATAATGCGGCAGAAACATTCAAACAGGGTTTCCCTGTGAAAAAATAAACCCCGTCGGGGCATTCTCTCGTATGGTCGTAATTCCATTCAACAACTCGGATCCTAACTTTCGGTATTTACTCAGCCTCCTTCGGCACTTAACAGACTCGCGCTTAAACGGTATCTCCAAATGATTACCTTTCCAGTGTGCTCCCTTTCAAAATTCGATCGCCGTTTCTTCGCAAAAACTCAACCCAACATCATTGTTCGCGGCGAACCGAACAACGGTAGAATTTTTTGGTTCAAATTGTCAGTTGAATGAAAGTTTACACGTAAAGTTCAATTCTCCTGGAAATTTTAATGATGTTCATTTAATTATTTTGATTACAATGTGAAACGAATGAATTTGTTGCATTGGGAGGAATGTTCAATAAAAATTATCGTGCTTGTCACCTGACTTTAGTAGTATTATTAAACATATGGAGCAAAATAATGTGGGCAGCCTTAAACAGCTAGTTGCCAATGTTTGACGGATATTTACCGGTAAAGTCCTAGTAATCGATCATTTTTTAATTTCTAAATTGCCATTCATTTCCATAATGGTTAAATCATTTTTCTTTTTAAAAATGAAAATGAAAATCTTTCCGGATCACATTCGAAACAAAGCGCATCGCCAATTCATTATTCTTCGCTTCCCCTGCCCCCCTTCTTTTCCTCTCATTTTGAAAGTTCGTCCAAAATCGAGTTGCCTCTTAGTCACGGGAGAAAAACTCCACGATATTCATCAGCTTAATTATCTTTCGGGACATCGGAAATTTGAATAACCAGTCGAATACGTTCCGAGAAAGGGGCGTTTTTGTTGCGCGAACCTAATTGATCGCTGCGTTTTTCGTGAAAGATGCGGGAACAAAGAGAGAAAGAAAAAAAAAACCTGGATAAGCCACAATGTCAATGGCAATGGGGCGATAAATCATTAGCAAATAATTGACCGCGCGCCATTTTGGGACGTTATAATTTGCTTGATTCCCAGTCATTGCACACGTACGGTTTTGATTGGCCAAATTGCTTACTTAGCGGCGATTCCGCGAACCGAGCGGTGCAATACGATTCTCCTTTATCTTTGATCCGAGCGCACAAGTGGGTCCCGCTTCCCAGGAACCATTCAAACGCTCGCCTTGACAGTCGCTGCGGTCAAGTCGATTAAGACCACGCTCACGAGCAGGAAGCAACTCGGGACATGGCAGAAATTCGTCGGCGCCCGTTATATATTTTTATTGTTTCGTCAACAACGCGGGCAATAAACGCGCGCCTTCTGGACCATTTCCAACGGAAGCGCGTGCACCTCGACATTCAATTTATTTTCGCCCGGAATCAAAATACCGTATATCACGTGCATTATTGCTGGCGGAAATAGGAACACTTCGGGGTGGATTTAAAAAAGATGACACGCCTGTTGGAGCCTCCGCTGTTAATGGCCGTTTCCTTTTTATAAAGAGACGAATGTGCCCCGAGATGATTTGGCGTGTACACGCAGTTTTATTGGTACTCAGGTCGTTGAATTATGTGACTCATTACTTTGAGTTATTACGCGGTCGAAATTTTCATCATTTTTGCCACGTGAGATTTTACTGTGCGCTTAAGTTCAACTGAATTAAGGTTTATAGGATTCTGACTAAGACGTATGTGGGGTTATTTTGATTTTATTGTCAAAGTCGTTTTCAGTCCGTTGTAAACTGCATTAACGATGCCCAATCCAAGGTAGGAAGAGGATAAGTCGGAAAGATGTAAAAGAAAAGATTCCTTGGTAACTGAGAAATTAATCGTTTTTAAAATACAACATGTGAACAGTTTTGCTTTTGTTTATTCTTTATATATATTTATATATACATACGTACCAATAATTGTTGTGTTTCCTTTTATTTATATAATCTTCTTAATGTTTTACAAGCATTGTCTTTCTTCGCATTTTTCAATTTGGAAACGTTTCATTCGTTACTTAAAAATATTTCCTTTCCGAAAGTTAAACTTTGATAGATCTAAAATGGATTACCTTGTAGGCTAATTTGAAATCTAGATTTTTGTTTTGCTGCGGTAGGTGTACTGAACATGTAACAGAGATCGTTTTCCTTCTGGAATTTGAAATGATTCTTAATGCCGAGGTGACTGGACTCTTTTAAGGTAGTCCTAACATGCATGTTAAGTAGATAAATACCGTTCCCTTTCATCCATCGGTGGAAAGCTGAAAAATGTTTTGTAACAATTTGTATTTGTTTGATGGGTATCCGCCACTTCCCGGGAAATAAATTACACGAAATATATTATGTGATTGTAAAAACGCGCGATGACTGTAGATGACTTGATACAATAAATGAAAAATATACGTTCAATTATTTATCATTGAGAAAAAGGCTAATGGAATGTATTCCGCTTGTTTAAGACGTGTTTTGGCTAAGCTTTAAGATGGATGTCTCTCCAGTGATGGATGTTGTAAAATTACAAAATTTATTCACAAAAAATGTACCGCTTGGTTTTAGATTCCTCACTTTAAAGTTATTTTTGTTGTGATAATTGCAAAATTAATACTCTTCTAAATTAAATTCCAAGTTCAAAGGTACTAATTCTTTCTGAGATCATGAATATCATTTTTAGTTTTAAAATGAACAATTTAAATAAAACGATGTCATACAATTAAATAAATTCAATTAATATTATTAAAATTTCAACAAATATTATGTATACAATAAGATACAATAAATAATGATAAAACGTACAGGATTTAGATTCCATAAAGTTATTTTAAAAAAACTAATGTGAAATTTAAAGAATTTTTTTCTTGAAAAATGGGTTCATTCAACTATTTACGTCTGCATACTTTAACTAAACAGTATAAATTTATTATAATCATTGAATTACATCTTACTTTTACTAAATAATATAAATAACATCTAAACAATACTCTAACCCTAGTATAAAGTATATACTTGTTAAAAACTTTATAGTAATACAAATCACTTTTTTATTTTTATATATCTTTTGTTGTCGGTATGTAGGATAAATGTTACTGCCAAAAATTGTAAAATACAATATTAACAAATTACAATTTGTAAACTATTCTGCACTTTCATCTTTCTTTCTCATTTGCTTATTATGAAAATGAATAATATTTTATTATTAATCGAAGTCTTACTGTAATTTGGTTTATTAACTTTATCCTTTATTTCATAATTCTAAATAGTCAATTTATCAGTGTCATATAACAACGAGCACGTCATGTCGTCTGAATTCTATTTACATACACTGTAAAAGTTGAAAAACGGAAAATTCCATTAAATTTGACGGTCCGGGGTTGTGGTTGATAGAGGCTCAAGTTTAAATCAAGGATGGAACCACTTTTTTTTAAATAAATAATTTCAAACTAGACTTGTATTAACAGTTAGCTAAAAAGGTGTTGATATAATTACCAGAATTGTAAAAATATATTCGTTTCATAATTTAAGACGACTGGCCGACCGTCGGTCGCCATGGTTGAGCCAACTTTAATTGATGGTAGTTCGTTGGCACGCAGGTAATCCACCGATGATTAGTCAACCGTAAGCCAACCATGACCTGGCAACGGCCACCCAAACGTTGTTAGTACTGTACCAGTACCGGGCCGATCGTAATTTTCTCGGCCGATTGACTCATCCGTTGAATTTTGTCATCGCTTTCAAATAAATAAAAACGGAACAAAGAAGGACAAAAGTACACGTTCGCGGACATATCAAGAATGCCGCGGAATATTTATCGTATTATTCTAATTACTCGTGGATCGTTCATCTTGCTGAACTAACAAGAGCCTCGTGCCGGCGCTAATTATTGTTCCGGGCAAAAGAGTGATAATTGTTGTTCCACGGTCGGCGGCTATTTTTACAGACGCCAATGTGGGAGGCGTGAAGTCGCTGCCGGGACTTTTCCTTCTCTCTCTCTCTCTCTCTCTCTCGCTCTCTCTCTCTCTCTCTCTCTCTCTCTCTCTCTCTCTCTCTCTCTCTCTCTCTCTCTCTCACTCTCTCTCGCTCCTCTCCCCTCCTCTCTCTTTTTTTCCCTCCTTTTCGACGGCGAGTGTTTCCGCAAGCCGGCGGATTTATGACGAGGCGGCTGAGTTTTGGCGTAACTTAGCTCCGGTGACACTGATCGAGCGATTCCTTCGGCGCTTCTTTATAAGCCCGGGGACATTAAAGCGCCTGCTACTTATCCTCCAAACGAAACGAAACACCATACAAAATCATCCCGATTTATGTGTCAGATTGGCTCCATTATGAGCGCACTATTTCACCGCGTGCTCCGTTTCTTTTTAAGAGCTCGTGACCCGGGCGCGCCCGATTGTATCAAATTTTCGTCATTAATATATCATTTGGTGAATTTGCAGACGACGACGGGGCCCCGCTGACAACGTTGTATTAAATTTAGCTGATTAATCCGGTAAATTTAGAGTTCAGCTGTTTCGCTGATTGTCGTTGTTGTCGCGACAAAGCGCCGCTCCATCAACGGCACTTTCTAAAAGGCACTTCGCTAGCGCTATCAAAACTCCCCGACAGATACGACGACGGGAAAGAAATTGCGCGGATATTGATTGGATCGTATGAATGGTATCAGCGGCTATTAAATGGTCGTTTGTTCTGTTATTGTTGTCGCGTTTTCTCCCCCACTACCTCTTTCTCTCTGTACCGTGCACTCGAGCACAAGTTTTAAGTTCCATTGTGGCAAAGTCTTTGTAAAACCGACGGCTTGTACCGGAGCTTATTATTCCCGCAATAAATCTTGGCCCCACAATAAAGCGATAATTAATTATAAACTGGGAAGTAGTATTGTCGTGAATTAAGTGATTCAGGGAGATCAAAGTGGCTCGATTGGTGAGACTTGCGTGGCTTAATTGTAACGAAGTCGAATGCCATAATGAGTTCCTTCAATGTGGGCGAAAAGTCGAAAGAATGCCGGAATTGTCGCTTTTGTGGCTCTTGTACTTGATGTCGGTTTTGTTGGTTCAAAGTTGATCGTTTGTGCGAACAAAAGTTTTATTGCAATTGTATTTCGAGGGTAAATCCGTGGCAAAATTATTTCGGAATCAGATTCGGTATAATTTGTTGATAACTATTGTTAGTTTTCAAGAAGTAATTGTCAACGAACTTATAAGTTTTGTTAACTTAAGATAGTAATTTTTCAATTTGTTCAAGTACCGTACCAATTTATCAGTAATGTTGGTAATTTTCGTAAGGTAATTTCTCTTCGTGTAGGTCTCACTAAGGTTAGATATCAAATCCTCTCTCAGAGTGTTAATGTCACAAGAGCGACAAAAGTGATGAAAAGGCAGGTCCAAAGTCCGTAAAGATTTATTATTTATGTATGTCACATGCAAGTTAAGATTCAATTTACTGTCAAAAATAACTCCCAAGTCTGTAACATTGTTCACGTTTGCCAAGTCATGTCCGCCGATACAGTAGATGAATCCGACATTTTCTCCTTTTCTCTAAAAGGCGTTGGACAGACATTTGTCGCAACGTAAACCTAACGAATTTTTACTGCGCCAATACTATTGCACCAATATTCAGAAATAATTACTTTCCCGATGTATCCTTAAATCGTTATAAAAATTAGTAATTTATATTTCTTTTTTCTCGGTGTACTTCCCGTCCCTTTTTTTATCTAAATATTAATTTTCTATCTTTTTGATTATAATTTAGCTGTTTTTATTATTATGTTAAAAATTTTGTTTACATTATTTTCTTATGCAAAATCTTTTTATACTTATTTAATCATTTTAATTGAATCCAACTGATGACGCAAATTGAAATAACTTGATATATAACAATTCATACCGTCCATTTATAAATGCAGTATTAATTGAATTGCTCTGCAAAAAGTAAACATTATTGTTGAATTAAAAATTGACCATTAAAGTCGCGCATTCCACGATTTGCACGCTAATGTTCATTGTGTTAACTTTCATTCCCTTATTCCACAAACGATTCGTTTAAATTAAATATTATGATTTCCATTTGACATAAATTATCCTCGCAAGTAATTAATTAATTAATTAAAAGAGTTAAAGTTCGAAATGAAATGTAAATTGCATTTTGATGAAGTCATAAAGTCGAATGAATCGAGAATGTTTATCGGATTAGAATGAAGCACTTGTGAAGCGATTATAAATGAAAACGTCAAGCAAATGAATTTCGACGTGTAAAAAGGCATATGACCGATTAAATTTATGACCGCGTGAGTGTCAAACCATAAAATGCATGAATGATTTCGCGGGGACGTAAAAAGCGCGGTGCCGGAAGGGAATGGCGTTATAGATTATTCAAATACGCTGATGTGTTGGCAAAAAGTGAGACTTGGAAACGGGTCATCGAATGGCCCTGAGAGAGATCAGTCATTTTCCGTCTCGGAGGATGTCTGGCCGCCGATTAAAACGTGCCACGCATCTGTCCTTTCTCCTCCCGTCTCACCACCGAGTTACCATATTCATTCGAGCATGTGCAGAATAGTTATTCTTGTTGTTCTCCCGTAATCACTGATTTTTCGACGCTACACAACCCGAGACATTGATTTATTATAACTCTAAACGTCTTCAATGTTGTCATTTTAATTCTTATCCGACTCTAGCATCTTGAGCATTGTAACTTTGGATGGACAAAAATTGGCCACTTTTAGTGCTTCGGTATAATATGATAAAGTTATTCTGCAATATTTTTATTTCGGTTAAATTACAATTTTACGCGAATTATTGACGAATGTTAATTATTTTTACACAGGTTTGTTAAACGCTTTAATAAAATGGTACCCATTTTTAATAACAAGTTTCATACTTTGGCATTATATTTGCTGGGACATTAAAAATTATAACATAAATTATAATATAATATATAACATAAATTATAATATAATAACCCTTTAATAATTATAAGCCTGGCCCAAATTAGAATTCTATTTACTAAAACTTGAAATGCATTGGTTTTTAGAATATAATGCTCTTTATTTCATCGCGTAATTAAGGATAAAATGTTAATTATTTATTTCACATAATGCTATAGAAACAAATGAAAATAATAATTAACGAAATTTTGTAAATTTCTAAAAAGTAATACTCGCAGAGGAAAGGAAGAATAAATTGTAGTTTTACTATCTTATTTTCGATATTATTTGATTTCTTAGAATTGACTTATAATATTACGTCCGTTGCTACTTGGTTATAAGCTCAAGATTTTAGATTTTAATTCTAACAACAAAATTATATCACTATAACCGTTTATTATTAATTTATTAATGTTTAAATTTTAGAATAGAATAATTTCAGTAGAAATTATTATTATTGTTCAATACTATTTTCATTTTTTAATTAGTAATTAATATTATTCAAGTTAATAATAATAATTTAATTATCAATTTAAAAAAATAAACAATTATAATATTCTAGCAACCTCTGAACGCATTTTTAAATTGATGTGAATGACATTAACAACGCAACTTTTCTTTATTCCACTGTATAATTCTAACAAATTAATTTCTCACTGGCAGATGGAAAAAAAAACATCGATTTCATGTATGAAAACCATATGCATACAGTCAAATATGCCTGTTGGCCCGCAGGCCCCAAAACTGAACTCGTTTTTTTCGCGCTGATTTCGATTCGGCAAGAAAAATTCGACGCTGGGTTTCCTGTTAAAAGATATTTGCAAAGAAAAAAAGACCTGACTTTTTTACCCATTTTTGGCCATTATTTTTCAAGCCAACGATCGCCAAGTTTTTTCTCGTAGATTCGTAATCAGCGCGAGGAAACGCATAGATTTTATGCGTAAAACTTGTACATCGGCGTGTGGGAATGGCAAACGAATGTTTACCAAAAATATTGTCATTCATCGAAACCAGTCGATCTTTGCCCCGATTAAAATGTATTTCCTAACGTAGAAATTAAAAAGAAAAAAAGAAAAAAAAAAAAAAACGTACTCGATGTCTCGAAATACACTCTCCGACTATATCAATGTGCCGTATCAGTTCACGCCGAAACAATCGCCGTTAATAATCGTGCCTCGACTGAACGTAATCGCGGGACTGTGTCTCGAATTGGCGCGTATCATCTTGACCCTGACGATAATGCTAATTCATGAATGGAATAAAAAGTAATCGACGTCAAGATGATGGATGCGGTACCCGTTTCTCCGGTATGCAAACCGGGGCAGGGGGGGGGTCGTTTTTCATAGCTCGTTTCAGGTCTTGTTTCGTTTATTGTGTGTTGCCGAGCGCTGAGAAAAGATTCGCGAATCCGCCACGTTACCACTTGGCGGACATCTGCCACCGGCTCGTATTATCGACGCGTCCCGGTGTCGTCACTTCCTGCCCCACGTGCGGCCACCTTGCCCCGCCTTTTCCTCCGTCCCGAGGGCCAGACCGAGGGCGTCCCGCGAAAGCGCCGCTTTTTACTTCCACGACACCCGGTACGCGAAAAACCCGACGCTGGCCGCAGCGTGCTCCGGAATTGGCGCGCTAGCCAAGCGTATCCGGCCGTTTGCTCTCTCGATAAGGAAATTCTTGCTGCCGACACCGAATCATTGCTCCGCGCTCTTTCTCTTTCCCTCGTTCTCTCTCTCCGTCTCTCCATTCATCGCGCTCCTCCGACCACTTTCAACGGTCCAATTTTCTTATTCGATTAAATGCTCCAGACGCTCCCCGTGACACCGATCAAACTCTTCTTTCTGCACGAAAATTTGACGCTCGAGCGTTCCCCAGTTGAGAATGGATACGGGCAGGGGATACTTTTTGGCGCGGAGAAATATATAGTATCGGGAATCGAGCGATAATTTCGAAATTTGGAGAAATTGGTTAGGTTTAGTGAATAAGTCGTCGCCGATTGACGAAAGGTGGCGCCATGATTAAATTATGGTTAAAATTGTCCGATGTCGTAAGGTTAAACATCATTGGTATTTCATAAATTTTATTGGATCGTATTGTATATAAGGAATGCTGCAAATGTATACTATCTTAGGGTTATTACACTGAAAAAAAAGGTGGGTTGAATCAACCGAATTTCACTTGAATCAACTCTAGTATTACGTTGTATATAACCAAGTGCGTTCTTCAGTAGATCTAAATGGCATAATTTCTTTATTGAAAAAAGTCGTTGGTTAGAATCTACTCCGCGAGTGTTGATTTCAAATGAAGCATTAAATAAAAACAATTGCTATTTTCAGTTAATATAAGGTAACAAACTGTTTCATTCAACTGACTTGTGGAGTAGAATTGAGACATGTAAATTGGAAGCAAAAATAATCAAATATTTTTATTT
>JABFPN010006646.1:0-11290 GCA_022817305.1 Leptoteleia sp. ZL-2020 | reverse complement strand
GGATTCATGCATCGATGCATGCATCGCTCTTCTTATTTGTACATACTTGCCAACCTAAATTGTAATTTTCTAACCAAGATGCATGCATCGATGCATGAATCCAGCTTGTCCCGTAAGCAACCTAATATTTCACGTTTAGTAACTTAAACCAACTTATCTATTATTTTAAGTCAGGAGAACGCACCACTTGGTCAACTATATTGTTTGAAAGCAGATAAATTGTTGAATAAATAAAATCCGTCTTCATTAATATTAAACTATATGAGTTTTAGAATACATCATTCCGGAATCAATCGCGGAATTAGGTGCTCCCGTAAGCATCCTTTTATAACGTTAAGGTGATGCTGTAAGTCTGCTGCCACGGAGTTAGTTTTTTTTTTTTTTTAATATTATTTTAAAAATGTTGGTTTAATGCTTAACAAAAGTTTTAGCACATTCTTTAGGTATGGGAAAATTTAATTTAATTATAAAACCGAAATTTTTTAATTAGCTTTAAACGAATTTACAAAACTCGTTTTTCACCACCTCAAAAACGAGTTCCATAAATTCACTTAAAATTGATGACAAACTTTCAATTACTTTGACGTTAAATAATCTCCCAATTTGAGAAAATGTGCTGAATCTAAGTATACCAATGAATTCTCATATATTTTAATAAAAATAAAAATTACCCTAATCTAATAATTAATGCTTACGGCATCACGTTAAGGTGAAATGTCAGCGCTATATTCCCGGAGTCAGTGTCTTTTTATTTATAATTGTTTAAACAACAAAAATTAAAAATAGGCCGAAATACGTTAATTCTATTGCATTGGGAGAATATTATTCGGTACATAAAATCATTTATGGTTTTCAAATACGACGTAATTTTTGGAAATACGATTTTTAACTTTTGAATTTATAAAAAGTCTATTTCCAAAAATTACGTCATACTTGAAAACCATAAATGATTTTATGTACCGAATAATATCCTCCCAATGCCATAGAATTAACGTATTTTGGCTGATTTGTAATTTTTCTCGTTTAAACAAATATAAATAAAAAGACACTGACTCCGTGAATATAGCACTGACATTTCACCTTAACTTGAAAATCACATCGTTACACGAATAACGGATAGGGATCGGATAGGGATCGGATAGGGATCGGATAGGGATCGGATAGGGATCGGATAGGGATCGGATACGGATCGGATACGGATCGGATCTGAATTCCACTCCAGGCAGAACCCTCAACAATTAAAAATTTGTTTCGCTGATAACGCTGAGTCACTCAAAAAAAGAAAATGGCGCTACTGGCGCGCAAATTGCTTACTTTATTAAATTTAATAATCGCTTGTTCAACAGTTGGTATTTAATAAAGATGCACTGATTTGAAGGAATGTAACGACAACTACGATAATTTACTTCATAAGTTCGAAATGCTTGGACTGTATTATCGTAAAAATTGTACTTTTAATAACGCATTCTGCCTGGCGTAAGCACCGTTAGGCGGCGCGTGCGTAAACACCCAGTGTGTTCGCGAACGTTCGCTTAATGTTCTAGGGAATTTTTATAACACCAATCTTAATTTGCGCGGGGAAGTCGATCAGTGGATGGCGTGTTTGTGTTAACGGTAAGTTGCTATCCGGGTATTACAGTAGCGTCGTCTGGTCGTCTGTAGGTAGCAACGAATTCGTATTGTTTGTTACTGGAAATAACGCTGTCGGGGCACCGATAACACAGTCAATTTTCCGCGAGTCTGTGCGATCGTGGCACCATTGTTGTCGGATTTTGCGCGACGCCAAGGCATATCGCGCCAACAAAAAAGTTCGACGTTCCAATGAACGTACCTCCCCAATCTCCCGTGCTTTTGATACACGTGTTGCTTGTTATCCCGACGTGCAAATATGCTTCGAGTTGGCTGAAACAAACTTCGGTTTCGAATATATATAACTTATACACTTTTGTGTTTGCGTGTGCGCCATAGTGTGATGGCGTCGCGTCGCGTTGCGGTATTGTGTTATTTATTAACTGTCTTCAAACACCGATTTATTGGCAGCCAGTTGACGAATTTTTATAACAGAAGAATGTTCTCTGTTTTTAATTTGATTCAATATTAACGGTAAAATGTATTGCGCAGGTTTTTATATAAAAATATATTGAAAATTGATCTTCTGTAATTCGACAATGTGAGTGGAATTAACATACTGTGTTTTGTAAAAATTCTCAGAAATAAATTATAAAGCAATAACATTGCTTATTTACATTTAAGCAGACAAAAGTAGAATTACAAAAGGTCAAATACAGTTTACATTTTTGTTATTTCTATAAAATTTTATTTCTCAGTCTTATTATTCAAAATCATTTATTCATTTCAATATTTGTGTGTATATATATATATACATATTTACTGAATTTTTTCGTTTACATTTATTCAAGTATTAATTGAAGCAATTTTTTTAACAAAATATTGTTTGCATTTAAGTTTTAAACAAAGCAGGGTGAGTTTTGAAAATTAATTTTGATTTTAACATTAATAAAATAAACTTATTGGAATATTGGATTTAAATTAAAAATAATTGAAATCTAATTAGGATTTGTGTGTATTGTTAAACTATACAATAAATGTAAAGCTGGAAGTGTTTTCCTTGTACAAAGTTGCATCCAAAACTTTATTTTATTTTTACATTATATAATATCTTATCGTTTAATACTATTATATTATTTTTGCATTACAAATAAGCATACCTAATTTAAATAAAAATTAATAATGATTTTGTATTATTTTAGATGATGCTGTTTTCCTTAAAATAGGTATATCTTTTGAATATTTATTTTTATATATTAATTTTTATTATTTGCATTCTTATAAACTATTGTTCTGTCTATATAATTTAAAGTGAAATATACAATTACACTCAATGCTTTAATTTGGTTCTCAAAACCAAAAAAAATATTAGTGTATTTTCTCGTTCAGTTAAACAAAAATGTCAAAGTATATACTTGAAAAGCTTATGACTAATATAATAACATTTAATATTATTAATTAAATATTAAACTGTTACAGAAAATTTATATTATTAATTAAATATTCAAAACTGTTTATTGATATTTTTACTTTAAATCATAAGATAAGATTACAACATTGTTTACAAGCTAAAAGTAACTTGTTAAATCTACAAAGTTATGAGAATAAGCACAGAAAATGTGATTACCATTATAGCTATACATTATATGGATAACAACAGGAACAGTTGCCAACAGGTCTCAGCATAGCACAAGGAATGAACACGTTCAAACATGTGTAATATAAATATTGAACATATGACTTAGATTTTCATTCATATATAACAAAAGGTAAAGTAAAAATGCAAACATATTTATTTAGATTATTTTATAAGAAATGATTGGTTTTACATGTTTTATATTTGGAATTATTTTAACGTATACACAAATTTTATTTAAAAAAAACTTTAATTAATATAACAATATTATTTTTAAATTACACTTGAAAATGTATTTATCTGAAATATTATCATTTAATTATTTATGATTTCTAAAGGTAAACATTCATTAAAAATAGTTTGATATACATTTATAAACTGTGTCGACTTGTGAACACCAATATTTTTCCATTACATTTGCAAGCACCTTGAAGAAATTGGGTTCTTAAAATAATCTGGTGAATGCTGCATAATCTCATAAATAAAATCATAATAATCATCGACTTCATAAGTGCAAGCTGAATGCACAAATGTTAAGATCTTAGCTGCAGGTTCATTTTCTTAGACATTTGTTAAAGTTAAATAATAATAAAGCAAGTGAAAACTTGTTTGTTTCATTCAAAGAAAATGAAAATAGGTTTCTTCTACTTAATTGGCTCAAATAACAATTTATAGAAAACAATTTTTCATTATTGTGAAATTTTGACTTGATATCTCGTGCAAATAATTTTTGCAGTAAATAAATTTGTTTTAATATTATTAAATACTAAATGATTAATGGATTTGATTGTAATATCAGTTAATGGCTGAAAGTGTTTAGTTTATGTTCATTTTCGGTAAAATAATCAAAAATACTGTTGCAAACTTTTTAAATGAAATTTGTTTCTTTGTATACCGAAATATTTTAAGGTCTACAGCAAGGTACAACTCAGCCCAAAGTTATTTCTGCTAAATTCCCAGCAAGTTTCCCGACTGTTGTACTAGCCAAACGTTTCGCACCAAGCAATGTGGGATGTGTAAGATTACTTATCTCTATGTATAAATTAAACTAGGAATTACGCAAATTTATGTTGATTACTAAATTTTAATATTTCATTAAAAAGTATAATGGAAACCGTAAATAATAAAGTTTTGCCGTATTTATTACATAATCATTTAAATAAATAATAATTAATTTTCAAAGAGAAATAAACACAATGTAGAGCTTTTACTTAATTGGAACAGAATAAATTAATTATTAGTAATTACTAATGAAAAATAATTAATCTTTTGTATCATTGATTAATTTGCATAATAGAGAGAAAGTAACTAATTTTACACGTTTCCTCATAACTTTTCATGTTTCTCATCTACCTGCAGTGTCATAATTTGATCATTTTATATAGTCTTGCACAATCTTCTCTTTTGTCAAGTGCTTTGGTGCAATTTCTTATGCACAAGATTCCTATATAATCAGAGCATACACAATAAGTTATTATTTCTATTTTCATGATACTATACAATTATTTACACAATATTTTGCATTTAAACTTCGAATTAGAAAGTAAAGAGCGCATGATCGGTGATTAATTGAAATATTGAATTAAACTTTCAAGTGTCAATGGCAAAAATTTTTCTTACATAAAATGATACCTTCGTCGTGCGACTAAATGAATTGTTATGCAAATGTAATGCAAATTGCGGGATTAATTTGGGCAAAATTGCAATCTCAAAAACGCAGCGTACGATTTTCCATAATTTCTCGTTTCAGTACCAAATGCGGGCGCGCCTTCGCGATTGACACTGCGGTTTCTTCCGCAAACTTGGAATAACATGATTTCGTTTCGTATCGCCAAATATGTAACTTTATCGTGAGTTGGAGTTTGCCTTTTCTCTTAGTACGATTGCATTATCTTGTTACAGCATTACCGAAGTGAACGACGTAATCTGCTAAGATTGTAAATTAAATTCAAACTGATCGCTGTCATTACAATGCCGAATGAAGCGGCTGAAAACAGAATAATTGGAGTAAGGGAAAGGAAAGGAAAGGAAAGAGAAGGGGGAAAAGTATTTTTGTAACGAGTGCACGGAAACTGCCCTGTTTTCGTCCCGTTTAGAAGACGGAAACCAGCTGATTGTAGAAGAGGATGGATACTCTCCGCGATAGGACGGAAACTTGTTAGTTTCCGGTCTAGGGCGGAAAACGACTAATTTTTGTCCTAGGGCGAAAAACGACTAGTTTCCATCTTAGGGCGAAAACAATGACTAGTTTCCGTTCTAGGGCGGAAAACGACTGATTTCCGTCCTAGGGTAAAAAACGACTAGTTTCCGCCCGCGTCTAAAAACAGAACGGAAACAGGGCAATCTCTTTACACTTGTTACAAAAAATAGTATATGCACCAGGGACGGAACGACGATTAGGGACTCGCGCGGTCAACTTCACGCTCGTCTACAATCGTTATCGTTCCGTCCCTTGGTGCATAATATACTATTGTTTGTTTGAAATAGTCGGCGAAATGCCGAGATGCGTCTATTTTGCCCGCGCTATTTTGCCGCGATCAAACGGTCATTAGCCATTGCTCTTATCGACTTTTATACGCAATATGAAGCAATGTAATAATCGTTTCTCAGCGAGAGTATCGTCGCGGTGGGCTGCAACGTAGCAACGTCATCTTAGTTCGGGCAAGGAACTTTGCCAAGTGTATATTTTATACTGATAATATTAGACCGCACGAGGTCAAATACTTTACATAAAGTGGATGCTTTATTTTATTTTATTTTATTGGACAAAATGTTTCGCGGAATAGAAAATTATATATTTTGCACCATGTGCTTATTTTTAATTTGATTTATTCTATTTGGTATTGCACTGGTAAACAATGTATTACGAAATAATCGTCTTTATTACATTGAACGAAAAGTACGTTAACAATTACTGTTATGGAAGCTTAATTGTAAAGTCATGCTTACATCATGGTAAATGGTGTTATTATATTTTACTGCGCTTGCACGTTAATTTTTGCTATTTTGTAAGCGTGATTTCATATTAAGGTTCTAGCACAGTATTGTTCATAGAACAATTTTTGATTTTTATTGTCAGTTTTATCAATATCACATATAGTATTGTCAGCTTTATCAGTCACATTACATGGAATACACAAAACAATAAATAACATTTTTGTTTGGAATGAAAATATCTATAGTTAGTGTTAAAATATGTACAGTAGAAACTTTGACTGGTTCAATGGTTTCATCTTTTTTATCTCATAAAGTTATATACGAGATAAAAGGTGAAACAGGTTTGCATTATTGAGAGATTGTACTGTACATAAGGTAAATGTAATCAAAAGGAGATAAATTGCTTTTTGAATTTTCATATATTAGCATTCATAAGTTTAATTTAAAATTATTTCAATTGATTGGCCTAAAAAAAGGGAAGAAAAATGAAAAGTTATTTTTTGAATATTAAATAAATAATCGTATTTAATTTCATGTGACTGATAATACGCTAATTTGACTGACACGAGTTGAAATTTTGTGACTTATATGCGTTACTGACGTCCTTTGAATTGTAGGTATTTTTACATCGTTTTGCACGATTAATGTGAGATCAAAAGGGCAGATAAATTTTACCGGCGTTTTTAAGTGCTATTCTCAGTTTCATTCGCAATACGTACATGTATTATAATAAATCAATAATGGCTGCTTATTGAAAAGACACGTTAGTACACCTAGCACCGTCACCAAAAAGAAAATAAAAAAAAAGTATCCTATAATTAAGTTATTGTTTAAGTTATTAACTTAATGAGAAATAAAACATTTATTTTTAATTATGATTTCTTATTTATTTTTATTGAATAAATAATATTAGGCGTCACCACTTTTGAGCCCCCCATTACCCCATTTTTAATCTAGTACAAAATTTTTCTTTTGTGGACGAAATTAGTACAAAATAAGTGAAAATTATAGCATACTTTTTTTTCTTCATTTCCTTTTGGTGGCGGTGTTAGGTATACGCACGTTTTTGCTAATGACAAACTAATTTCGGCATTATAATAAATTATGAATGATTTTCACGGTCTTTGTTAAATATGAATAAATCTATTTTCGTATACGTTTTCCATGTATGGAGCATTTATGTAATCTAAATTATATAAATGACCTATATATTTATTTTTACACGGGTATATTATATAAATCATATTTTATATTTATTCATTTGAATAACAAATTTTGTACTATATTTTTCATCGAATGATGTGCTAAAAATGACACTATTAAATTATACACTGTGAAATTTTGTGCATTTATGCAGCATTGTCTCTGAAATCATATTCCACCCATATATGGTGACATATATGTTGAGATATATAATCATCTTATAATCAATTTGAAACATTTATTATTTATTTTTATCTGGGTGCATTACAGATTTCAATAATTTTTGGTATTACAATTTATCAAAAGTATTTTAATAACAAGAAAAAATTAACCATGTAACAAAAATACACGATACATTATAAATATGTTCATTGCAGGGTACTATCTTTATTGTGAGAGTTCATTGTACCCCGGAGTACTATTCTAAGGTCAACATTAATGTTCAAGTTTCCGTTTCATCACCGTATGAGATATACGTTTAATAACGCAGGCAATATACATTAAAAGGTATTTAAATATATGCAATATTTATTAACAATCAATTGGCGTTTTAAACGCCAATTTCCATCTAAACAAATGTTCAACTGGGAATACTGAATTGGACAATTTAAATGGTAAAAATCTAGCCATTCAAGTTTTTAAAAGTTGTTTCAATATTCCAATTTTTAATGTTTGTTAGTGTACTAACCGCTGTTTCAGCTCAAAAATAATTTCATTACTAATAATTCAGGAACTTTAAAATAAAAACGAATGACTTTGGCAATCAATATAATTATAAAAGGAACGACCGATTTTTTTTATTTAATGTTCTTATTTTACAAATGCAATAATAATTAATGTCATGTTGGTAAAATGGACAAATACCCTGAAAATATTAAGAAATTATTGTATTGTAATATATATACTTAGAAACATTTCTATTAAAGTTGTTGGCTCAAGCTGGAAATTTATCTTTCTCATTGCTACACTCACAAAAATGTTTATTTAAGAGTAATAGAATATTCTTATATTAAATAGGATTTCCATTCATTATATGGACAAAGCGAAATTCTATTTATAATAAGAATAAATTATTCTTAGAAAACGTATATTTATATAAAGAATTATTTCCATTTATATTAAATGGGTTTTTTTATAGGAAATAAAATAGTTTTAGTTTAAGAATATTCAACAGCTGATAACTAAATATTCTTATTTTTAATAGATTTTCTGTTACTTTTAATAAGAACATTTCTTCTGTACAGGTTTCTTATCGCAAGCATACTTTTTTTCTGAGTGTAATAATTAATTTTCTAATTACATTTCTTCCCTCATTACCAACTAAAACTGAAATAATCCTTCAACTCGTACCGATTGGTTTATATTTAATATTTGAATTAGAGCCCCCCACTACGCTTCCAATTTAAAATGCCAGGGGTTGCAGCGTTGATACCACAGCAATTCAAACGGTTCTCTCCATTTCAAATATCAGCGGTAACAATTCAAATAGCTGCTGTTATCATTCAAATCGCCACCCTTGCAAGTTCAGTTTTCACAGTGTAGAACCAATAAATTAATCTCAACGAATCTACTCATATTTTTCTCAACGTCTTATTACGGCCGATAAGATTTCCCATAATTCGCAAATGTGGTAATTCAAATGTTCGTAAGCCGCGCAATTATGATTTACATTGCAGCTCGCCTCGAAACATCAATATGATGAATATTACATTGAAATAATAATAATGATAATAATAATAATAACGCGGAGGTCGCGTTTCCCTACAACGAGCGTGTACACAATCATTGATTTTGCCATTAAAATAATTCATCCGGATAAATAATAAATCGGACGTCGAATAGTTAATGCAAATATTAAAGTGGACTCGGATGAATCGATAACGAGCGATCAAAGACGGAGGAAAGGGGGGGAGGGGGGGAGCGGTGAAATTGGTTGTTAAACTTGCGTCTTATTTACGCCGCGGGACAATGAATAATTCGCCCGAGTGTATTTATAATACGCCGCGCGAAATAGTAACAATTAGCGCGGCCGCGAGCGCAATGGAAAATGCATGAATCGCGGATGTTTCTATTTTGACGCACGAGAAAAGCTGTGCGCGTATCCCGCCAGCTCCGTCACGATCGACGAATGGCCGCGAGGCGGGGAGTGATTTCGCACGCACTCCCGGCGTACTATATTCAGCCCCGACTACTCGGGAGACAGCCAGCCGAGGCACTCGAGTATGACACATCGAATAAGTAGCGACTCCGGGTCTCTGGTTGCAGCGCAGCTCCAATTCAGTCACCGCAACCGAAACCCAAGAGCTGACATCGCGCTACAGGTGGGAAATGCCGAGACCACCGCCAACGGCTCTCCGCGATGCATTAGCCGTGCCAAAAACCATATCGATATATTTGTAAAGCAAGCTGCCCGTTATTTACCAAGCGCGCCTCCATTTTTCCGCCTCTCATAAAGCGACGGCGTTACTTCAGTCGCACAATTTTCCGCTTAAATTAACGACCGATTTAAATTTTCCTGCGCTCCTTTATCGTTTATCTTTTTTTTTCTCTTCATTTTTATCAGTTTTCCTTCTGTCTTTTTTTTTTTTTTTGCTTTTGGTACAGTTTTATCGTCTCGGTATCGTTATTTGAGGGAAATTATTTTTTGCATCGTCTTTGACATTATGCGTTTGCTTTTGAACACAATTAATTTTCAATGTATAATTAAAGAATAGAAATTCTTACGCTGGGAAAGACGCTGGAGTAAAGTATGGTGTAAATTAAAGAAGAATACCCTTCTCACTGATACAACTTGATTACTGATATTTTTTTTGTCGTCTTAATTGAAAATTAACATTTGTAAACTTCACTGTTGTTAATGGTATAAATGTTCGCTTTTAAATTTCATTTTCAATTTAATGTAGAATATATAGTCACTTGTGCATTAAAGTTGGTTTCAAATTGGCGCAGCGAGTATTTAGAATTGTGAGAACTATAAAGTAGAATTAAAAGAATTAGTTAATAACAAGTATCTAAGTACAGCTCAAATTTCTTAACGCTTTAAAAAAGAAGTTACTATTAGCTATTTGCATTGTTTTATACTTTTTGGTGTTTTAAGTCATTTATTTTGTTGTATTGGAAGTCGTTGCAGAGTGTTTGTCAACAAAAGTTTTGATATTGTGTCGTAAATTTAATTCATCATATATTGCATTTTTTTTTTTTTGTTTTGGTCTTGATACTATAAATTTGCAATTGTACTAACTAATCTTGCTGCAACTATACAATTTCAGTTGTTAATTCTGTAAATTTTTCCAAATGTAAGATGTGTTTTTCAAGGTATTTTGCATCAATGTTTTAAGATGATTATGTTAATGAGTTATTAGCTTGTTAAGGTGCCCATGTGGAAATTACAATACGGCCCAGCACTGGCCCAGTACTGGCGGCCGTACTGCCTGTACTGGCAGCTGTACAGATTCTGTTGTCTGCCAGTACTGGGATGATAACGTTGGCCGTACTATGGCCCAGTTGTTAACCAGTACAGATTCAGTACTGGCTAACAACCGATTCAGTACTGTTTTACTAGAATAAAAAAAAAAATTTTTCTTCAATTTGTGAAATTCTATTAACACACAGTTAAGTAATTTTTAGTTAAGATACCATTTGAATTTATTTATTGAAAGAAATTTTGCACCATTTGGGATTAGAACTTGAGCCTCTGTTGCAATGCAATAATCTTTAACACCTATGTATAACAAATGAATGTTGGCACCCTTTGTATACCAGTACCGTGTCTGTATTGAACCAGTACTGGGAAACAACAAATTCGATCCTTATTCTTAACCGGCAAACCACAGAATTAGTTGTAAATCGGTACGTCGCCAGCACTTTGCCAGCTGCGGTTTACAACGCCGGCCGTTATTGTAAACCAGTACTGGCACAGTACTGGCTGAAGCCCGTTAAACAAAA